>CAHIKZ030000561.1:1085000-1087500 GCA_903632075.3 Acanthosepion pharaonis | reverse complement strand
CATAGGCCCAAGAGCTACGGCTGCTTTTTTGACACTGACACACACACACACACACACACATATATATATATATATATATATATATATATATATATATATATATATATATATACTCAGATGGACTATATCTGTGGAAGAGACAAAATGAACGGAAATTTTGGACGCTCACTTCAGAATAAGTTCAAAAATATTTTTCTTCCTTAAAATGAATATTGAAAGAAAATTAAGAAAATTCCAATTAGCCAATAAGCTTGACATTAATAAATCTAAATTCTAGCTTCCTATTTTATTAGAAATATGATGAACACTTGTTTGACTTCTATTCTTTCAATGAAACTTTAACACGGGTGTTTGTTCTCTCGATTGTTACACAAATGAAACCGAAATAACTGCTTAATATCTTTCGTATATTTATTCGAATATAGTGTATTACAATAATTATGCATAGAGTTATTGACACGTAAAAGTAAACGTGTCTGATATCTTGTTTGCATGCAACCTCAGTAGCAAAACTACCTGAGGATGCTACTAGGGCGCCTAGCCAATGCCTATTGAAGACGCTCGGTCAGGCACATTTGTGTTTGCTCAACACTGACAGAGCCCACCTGTGGTTTATACTGCAACTACACACACACACACACACACACACACACACACACACATATATATATATATATATATATATATATATATATATATATAGTTAAGGTAAAATAAATCCCTGGGTATATAATCCGAGTGCATCTTGGTAAGAGTAATATACAAATATTAAACTGATACACAAACGAAAGATCAATGCATTTTATTTATGCAGAGCAATGTGAAAGAATAAAAAAAAATCGTTTTACCGTATGTGGTGAATAGACTATTTCAGCAGACGATGTAAATGGTCGTCTGTCAACCTCTTAGAATGATGTTGTGTGTATTTAGGCAGCATTTTTCATTCATATATGTTTGATTAAATAATATAGACAAGTGTTGTCAATTTATTTTATATATATATATATATATGTAGGCATCATTTTAACTTTTGAAGATGTATAGTGATTAATAAATAAACCATGCGTTTACTTAAGAAAACGAGTACTCTCTCTCTCTATATATATATATATATATAATCAGTTGGCATATTTTCTTTCAAGCATATTTCATTGAATAATCTGAACAACTTATGAAAATTTATTTACTTCAAATACTCTCAAAGTGACGGATCGACTTCTTAATGACATAAACCTGCTTAACAATGAAGCAGTAGTTTTCATCATTTCTTTTATTTTCCCAAGTACTTTCCATCTCATACAATCTTCATGGGGGAATAGCTAAGACGAAAAACTTAATTAAATAGATAGTTGCGTATTATTTTTTAAATGCGCATGAAACGCACTTGTGTATAATTATAAATACGTATAAACTCGTAACGTTTTCACCAATTCAAAAGTTAAAGGATGAAATTATTATTTTATTTAAGAGTGGAAACTTCAACTTATGAATTTGAGAGGTTAAAATAAAAGTAAATACTTACATAATTATGCATATATATATATATAATCATACATATATACATATGTATAATTATATATATATATATATGTATATACATGTATAATTCTATATATGTGAAAAATGTGTGTATATGAATATAGATATAAATATAATATATATATATATATATATATATATATATATATATATATATATATATATATATATATATAAATATATATTGTATGTAGGGGTAATTATTAGAAAGCGCTCAATATCAGAGATAGGACCAACATAATTGTATTTATGAATATCTATAATATGTATAATTTGTATAACTACACAAGTATACATGTATATATACTCATATAAAATTATACGTTCATATATATATATATATATATATATATATATATATATATATATATATAATTGTACTTATACATATATATGTAATTATATTTGTATATACATATATATATATATATATATATATATATTCATATATAGTGATATATACATATATATGCACCTATATATTCATATATTTATGCATACATTTATATGCATATACATTTTTTTAAGCATTACGCCCCGAGAAAATGCGTGAAGCCACTAGGATGCAGGGGGTTGCAGAAGATTTGGTGCGAGAGCAGATAGGAATGATAGCAAAAAGGATGAGGAGAGGGATAGTGGATAGATCAAGGTAACTATACACATACTTATACATATTTACATTTATACATAAGTATATATATATATATATATATATGTGTGTGTGTGTGTGTGTGTGTGTGTGACAAACACACACACACACACACACACACACACACACACACACATATATATATATATATATATATATATATATATATATATATATATATATATATAAGGCTGATATAAAAAGCGTTGTTAGCTGGACTCTTTCATTCTGTTGATGTAAGTTGGGGACACGAAGATAACAAATTGAGGTGAAAAGGAAATTGAAGTTGAACTGGTCTGCGCCAAATGTGAT
>CAHIKZ030000561.1:1022500-1080000 GCA_903632075.3 Acanthosepion pharaonis | reverse complement strand
TTGGAGCATACAACAAACACTGAGTAAAGCGTGACGGAAAATATTTGGCAGCTTCAAGCGACGCTGAGACAAGTGTTGGATAAGAGCCGATCGGTAACGGACCGAGAAAATATGGCTGACGTCAACCATTTATCCTGAACAGAAAACGACGATGACATCTTATCCCTTTTCTGCTTTCAACAATTTCATGGACATTTTTCTTTTCGCGTATAAATTATTTTTTGCAGTTCTAAATTACTTCTAACTCAAATCCCATATATATATATATATAGTTGTATATTTAAGCAGCAATCCTTCCTTTATGCCTGTTTCATTAAAAACGACAGACAAGGTACTACGGTTAAGCGTTTTATTTAATTTTTCTTGTGTTCTGACAAGAGTTTTCTTTTCTGGACAAAGGGTGTGTAAGAACTGTCCAAATGTTTTATATTTCCGAGCGCTTTCGGCTATACCTTTAGCCATTATCAAGGATGATAATGGCGGCTAAAATACCTTGTCTGTCGTTTTAATGAAACATGCATATATATATATATATATATATATATATATATATATATATATATATATATATATATACAGAGAGAGAGAGAGAGAGAGAGTGGGTAGCAAAATTATTTAACACATTGGTTTTTCTTACATATCTAAAAAATAACAGGTCAATTTCAACGAAACTTATAGGAATATTTAAACGAACATTGTCGATCAAAACAATGGTTTTAAATTTTCTTTCCATGCTTTGATCGACAATTTTCGTTTAAATATTTCCTATTAAGTTTTTTGAAATTGACTTGTTATTTTTTGAGATACGTAAGAAAAACCAATGTGTTAAATACTTTTGCTACCCTCTATATATATATATATATATATATATATATATATATATATATATATATATATATACACACACATATATATATATATATATATATATATATATATATATACATACACAGTTTATGGACAAATTATTTGCTCCCACTGAATATTTACATATTTTCTAAGAGGTTGTGATTATTTGCAATTACTTACTGAATTTATCATAAATACTTGATTCTGTATACGTTTTGAATAATTCGTGAACATTTTAGAGGCTTTGAAATATTACATTGATAGTTATAGATTTTTCTAAAAATTGGTGCAGTCCAAAATTATTCGTCTCTACCTCTTATGGGAATTATGAAATAATATTGCTCTATAGCAATTGCAATATTTTTTTCTTAATTTGATATTTAATACAAACACGCTTTTAAAATAACATAGTATTAACCTGATTTTATAATATCCAAAAAGTTAATCAAGAAGACAATATGTGGGTCCCACCTAACTCATTCGTTCAGCAACTATGCTGAAAAGGACTGAACTTGACAAGAAGCTCTGAAAAAAGTTAGCTGGTATATACAAACAAGGTAATAGATATACGACATTTTCCAAGCGGTTAATAGTTCCTAGATCGACAATTCCTGATATTATCAACAAGTATGAGACTCCTTATGTTGAGAATAATTTAAGGACTGGCAGAAAATGGTTACTTTCTGAGAGAATGGAAAGGGAAATTGTTAGGGATGTCTCAAAGAATCCCCACTTAACGACAAAGGACGTTTTCAATGATGTAAAGACATCAGGCTTGAATGTGTCGATGAAAACCGTCACTTGATGTTTTCATCGAGCAAGATTCCGAGATTGACGCCCAAGGAAAACTCCCTTGCTTAATGCTAAACACTTAAAATACAAATAAGCTTATGCTAGAAGACATCTAGTATATGGGAGTAAATATTGGAACTCTGTTTTATTGTTAGATGAAAACAAACTAGTATTATTTTGTCGCAGGAACTCACGCTATGTATGGAGGAAAATGAATGAAGCTCACACACCAAAAAATAACCTCCCTGCAGTTAAGCACTGTGGTAGGAGCATTCTTCTTAGTGGCTATTTTACTGCTTCTGGACTAGCATAACTAGTAAGAGTATAGTGTACCATGGATGGAGAGCATTATTTGACTATTCTTAAAATTAATACTAAAAAAAAAGCACGAAAGATTTTTGGGGCGTCATTGGATGTTCCAACATGGCAATGGCCTGAAACATATGGCACACAAAATACGTAGATTACAGCAAAATTAACCCTAGAACACTGACCATCAATTAAAGTTACGCCACTACTAACCATGGGTATATCATACCCAATTGTGAAAATATCAAAAAAATATTAAATAAAAAACTTTATTTGAAATATTTTGCATGCAGACACTTCAAACTTCGTATTTTGAATTAACAATAATAGCAACTGAAAAACATTATTTACGTAAGAAAATCAAATACTAAAAATTGTAATTAAAAATAGGAAAACTTGCGCTGGGTACTATATACACAATGTTAGTGTTCTAGGGTTAAGGTATTGGTGTACACCGTATAAAGTGCTACCTAAACCCTATTGACAATTTAGGGCATATTTGGGAAAAAATTAAGAGAATTAAGTCCGTCAAATCTGGAGTAACTAGAAGCTATCGGCAAAGATGAATGGAGCAAATTATCAGTGATCCTGTAAAAAACGTAAAAAAAAAGGTTACACAATTGATTATTGGGGCAAGAGGGCCATTATTTTGGTTCTATGTTAAATGGTTTTTGGCGTTTGTTTCACATTGACATAAGAATGTGTTGTTAGAAACACTGCAACTTCTTTCAAATCCAATATTTCATCATTTGTAAAAAAAAAAAGGACGTTTCCATGAAAATTTGAGGTATTACAGCTGTATTTGTAATTATGGAAGGGATGAACAATCCTGTCAACAACAGTATATATATATATATATATATATATATATATATATATATATATATATATATATATATATATGTGTGTGAAAAGTGTATATAAATAAATAAATATGTATATGTATAATTATTTATATATTATATGCGCGGTACTTATTAGAAAGCGCTCAATATCAGAGATAGAGCTAATATATTTGGTTGGATAGATGTGAGTTTGTGACCCTGGGTTTCACGCTTTAGCGATCGTCAGACATATATATATGTTGTGTGTATGTATATATATATATACATATATATACACACACACACACATATATATATATATATATATATATATATATATAGATAGATAGATAGATAGATAGATAGATAGATAGATAGATAGAGACAGACATAGATATAAATCAATAAACAGCATATTTAAAAAAGAAACAAATAAATTTCCTCGTAGTGTTTTGCCTGTATATGGAAAAATTGCGCCCCGAAGATGACAATTTTAGAAATTGTTGAAAGTACTAAGCTCGTCAATTCTACCTGACAACAACTCTACTATAAGGATCGTGTAATTCAAGGAATTGATATTGAGCTAATGTCTCATTAAGTCTCGTTAGCGAAGTGATTACATTTGCTAATTAACTCTTTGTATATATTACTGCTTAATGATATAATACATAACTTGCACACTCTAATATATTTACAAAAATCAGATCCGCAGTAAATGCAGAATATTAAGTTCTGTGGAAAATTACTAAGATATTTACTCTACTAGCTTGATTATGCTTACATCTATGTCACTTTTGAATATATATATATATATATAATATATATATATATATATATATATATATATATATATATATATATATATATAACAACAGAATTTCGTGGATTTATCAAATTAAACAAATTCAAACAAAAATTTCACTCGATAGATTTGAAAAAGAACTCTAGCGTCGTCAAAACGCACGCTCCAAAATAATATAACTGCCAATAAATAGCATTGTAACAAGAAAAATCTTTCGTTCTACACTACATACATTTAGTTTTAGAGTTTTTCCTGTATATAGAAAAATGGCACCGAGAAGACGACAATTTGACGAAAGTACTTGGCTCGACAATTCCATCTAAGAACAACTCAAATATGCAACAACTCAAATATAAGGATCGTATTATTCAAGGAAATGATAGTAAGTTAATGTCTCACTAAATCTTGTTAGCGAATTGATTCCGCCATTAATCGCATTAACATTGCTAATTAATTTTTGTACAAATTACTTCTTTAGCATATAATATATAACTCGCACACTTTAATATATATATATATATATATATATATATATATATATATATATATATATATATATATTGTAAAATTCAATTTTGACATTTTAAAAAGTTATTTGAGGAAAATTAGAAAATTTAAAGTTTATTTAGTATATTTGGAAAAAATACTTTCTTTGCATAAAAAAGTAGGTTAAAATAAGAAAATAGAATGTCTTAACAACGGTGACTATTGACAAGCGATGAGTTTTTGTTTCATCGACGTAATGACATCTAACGTGAGGGGGAGTTATCGTACGGATGAACAGAAATCACGTATTTCTTCTTGTTTATTTTTTTTAAAATTTCTGTGAACCAACTTATTTACCTCGTAATTATTAAAAAGTTACATATATTTTCAACAACCTAATATCTTACTATTTCTAGGTAATTTATCTGTTGTCAAAATGTCGATGAATCAAAAATTCACTTTGGTATTTGTAAAATTCTGTTGCCCCCGCCCCCGTAATATTAAACTCTTACATATTCAAAATTTTACTGCAATTCATATGAAGGAAGCTTAAAAGGCCATTAGCATGATCTCTATTCAAGCCTCCAAAGACAATGTCGACAAATGTCAACAACACGAAACGGCGTTTAAATATATAAAGATTCAAAACATAATAGAGAACTGATAGGCAGAAATATACAATATTTGAATGAAAGGTTATTTTTCTAATATAATTTGACCATTTTAATCATGAAATAATAATGCAAAATGAAAGTTGAGCTCATCACAAAATGAAATCGTTGTGCGTCAGGCCTACTAAATATAGATTTTATATTAGGCACCCATGTAGTCAGCTTAAGGCTCAAGTTTTCTAGTTTATTGATATCCAGTCGATTTCATTTCTTCAATAACCAATCATTTACAGCACTCATGCAACATTCAGCTAAATATGAAGATGGAAATGGTAACAATAAATCTTCTAGAGGTTGCTGTTAATACCAGAAGGGTGAGCTTGCTAATACTAACAAAAGCAGGTAAAAAAATGGATTTCATGACATACTTATGTCAGGTCTTAATTTTATTTCCCAAGTAAAAAGAGTATATGAAACATTAGCTTGTACAGATCAGTTAATACAGGGGTTCGCAAACGATTTGGGGCCATGCCACACTTTGTTATGTTTAAAATTCTGGTACACTACGCCGTAATATTTAATTCTTATTCACAATTTTAATGTAATTCATGTGAAGGAAGCTTAAAAGGCCATTAACTTTGACTCTAAACAAACCTCCAAAGACTATGGCGTCCACGAAAGAGAAAAATTTAAAAAAATACGCATTTAAATATATATATAGTTTCAAAATATATAATAGAGAACTGAAAGGCAGAAACATAATATATTTGAATGAAAGGTTATTTTGTAATATAATTTGACCATTTTAATCATGAAATAATAATGCAAAATGAAATTTGAGCTCATCACAAAATGACTGTTAGTGAAATCCTTGTGTGTCATGCCTGCTACAGATAGATTTTATATTAGGCACCAATTTAGTCAGCTTAAGCCTCAAGTCTTCTCGTTTCGTGATATCCATTCATTTTCTTTTCTTCAATAACAAATCATTTACAGCACTAAAGCTACATTCAGCTAAATATTAAGATAGTAACAATAAATTAATTGCAACTGTGGTAGAATTTGGTTATTTAATTACTGTCTCATCACACCTACGAATGCCCCACCAAAATATTACCATGCCCTCCCCCCCCCCACCGGTGGAGCATGCCGTCCCATGTTAGGTATTTTTGCTTTAACTCTACATTTGTTGAAGAGACGTTCTGGAAAAATTAGAAATACTATAATTTAAAAATATATATTATAACTACTGAGAGTAAGAATTAATTTCATAAGTGTGGTACCTATAATTTAATTTCATAAGAGTGGTACCTATAATTTAATTTCATAACTGAGGTACCCTTTAATTTTTTTATGGACATCTCATGGAATTTTACGGTATTATTTTTTTTTACTTTTATATTATCCTCCTTATTTTTATTATTAATTTTTATATCATCTCATTTATGAAAAAAATCATAACTGATATAATATAAATATAAACCCATATAAATTTCACAAGATCAGTAACTAATAATTCAAGGTACTCTTCTGATATTTGAAGTGCTATACGTTTTTAATGTGTTAATTTTTTTCCCATATTTTAAAATCTTAAATGTTATATGGATGTTTTGAAAATAAACAATTCATTTCAATTAATTACTTTTTGTTTTACTTTAAATAAGTTACTTGAAACTAAAAGAAATAATTGATATCTCTCGCTATAAAACGGAGTTCATTATGAATTCATGCTTCCTACGGTCATCCGTAGATTTGAAATAAAACTGTTTTTATGGACACAAAATCAATCTTAAATTCTGTTTTAAACAATGAATGCTTGCAGATTGCAATACTCTTTAAAATTTATGATCTGTAAAGATAGACCTACTTAAAAATATCATTGCCTAAAAGGTTCAGTTTAGGTAATTAATTTTAAAATATTTAAATATTTTAAAGTAAAATTGTAAAAAAAAAAACGAAACAATTGTAAAAATTCATTTTTCGTCGAAAAAAATGCCTTCAGACAATATTGTCCTCATTCATAAAAGCAACTAAAAGCTTTTGAAATTAAATAATGTCTTTGTTTTATTGGGGTTTGTATGATTTTCGGTAACAAGTGGTTAGATTTAAAGAAAAAAAAGCGTGATTTAAATTCTTCAAAGACTTCTGCTTTTAACTAATATAATCACTAACATGCTCAGCGTTGAATTTCTAGTGTTTTCATATAATTAGTTATGGGGGTGGGGGTTATCAGATGTAAAAAGACCTTTACCATAACTTAAAAAATATTTAAAATAATCTCAGTCATTTATGAATAGTTTCTAAAAGTTTCATTAAAATATTTTTTTTTTATTTTTGCAAGACTTTCCAAATTAATATCTGTCATTGCAAAAACAAATGCGCTAAAATATGCAATATTATGTAGTATTTCCGCAGACGCAAAATGAAACAAGAATTTTAATCAAAAGTTAGAATGTTCTAAAAATGATGGAAAAAATTTAATATAATAATCAAAAAAATGCTTTGGTCTTTCTTCTTAATAATGACACACTTTTAGGCGATAAAATTTGCTCAGACAAATTTTCCTTGTTCAACACCAAGATATCCAACTGCAGTTTATACTACAATTCTACTGAGCGGATTTAGTTACATTCTCTGTGAGGTGGACGCAATACTTGGTGTAATCAACAATTAGAACAATCTCAGTACACTAAAACCCTCGGGCAAAATGACTTGCGACTTCGTGCTATCACAACCATCGACGGTACCAAAATATTTCCTTAAATTATTTCGAACCGAACACTTGATTTCGTCCACCGGAATAGATTGATCTAGACCCAAGTGCCACGGCCGAAACGTTGTGAATATGGCAATGAAGATGAGGATAACCGTCGGAGTAATGTAAATGATGCAAGTAATCATAATACCTCATCTCAGAGATATAGACAGATATTGAAGGCCGGAGCATACAACGGCCGAAACATTTTGAATATGGTAATGAGCATGAGAATAACCGTCAGAGTAATGTAAATAGTGCAATACCTCATATCATAGACAGATATTGAAGGCCGGAGCGTACAGCGGCTGAAACGTTGTGAATATGGTAATGAAGATGAGGATAACAGTCCGAATAATTTAAATAATGCAAATAATTAATACCTCATCTCAGAGATATAGACAGATATTGAAGGCCGGAGCGTACAACGGCCGAAACTTTATGACGATATTCAGTCACCCCCCCCCACGAGGGTGTCATGTGGCACAAGGCCTTTTTAACGTGGGCATTCCGAGCCCGTGGGCATTCCGAGCCCGGGGCTCGGCCAAAATATGCCCATTGAACCCGTATAAACGGGTTCAGGGCCGAGCTACCTCCCGAAGGAGACTCCGCCCTTCGGCGGAGCCTCCTTCGGGTTCCTCCCGTCCGTAGGAAGAGAGTTCAACCGAACAGTCGGTAGTGAACGACTGACTGAAACTTTATGACCATGACAATGAAGATGAGAATAACAGTTCGAATAATGTCAATAATGAAAGTAATCATAATACCATATCTCAGAGATATTAACAGAGATAGAAAACACTCAAAACGATCAGGTCAAACTGATTGTGGGTGTTAAGGTACTTTCTAAATTTTAGGCACGCTGGGGTTGTCTTCCCAGACCGATAACATCAAGGAGACTTCCTTACAAATCGTCCATCGACTCTCATTGTTGAAAAGCGAACTTTGTTACCACTCGTCCGTATGACCAGCCTTTAAAATATGAGTTTGTACAGATCGGGGAATCAACCCCGTTGAAGTGTTTTTCAACATAACTGTTGTAGAGAAGGTGGTTGTGTGGAATTTCCACGAGTGGAAGAAATAACTGATTATGAGCCGACTGTAATATTTTATCCTGTTTCGAAAAAATTCAAATATTTAGAAATACGCAGATTTTCATATATACTGTTAAGTAAATGATTCCTTTATTAAGGAATTTCTTGATGCCTGTCATACTATTAAATATTGCAAATTATGTGCTGGTGGGGTAATTGAATGCACCTCGAAATGAGATACTTGAGATCGGAGTTCGATTTCCAGTCGAATTCACGCAAAAATTCACGTGGGAATGATATGAATCCACCCACTCCTCCCGAAAGCTATGGGTTAAATAGTACGATTTGCATATGTAAAATCAATGTAATTTTTAAATCATTCACTCGAAAAAAAAAAATAACTCGTTTTTTAAGTAATTAAAAAAAGGATGATAACCCGTAAAAAAAGAATTCGGTCAAGCTTATTATAACCATGTTTGATCTGCAGCTATTGTAAGTGTTAGCCACTCGGAACTAGATATTACATTGTTCGGAATGCTGTCCTCATCTTTATAGCCATATTCACGACGATTCGGCCGTTGTACCATGGGGCCCTTCTTCAGGCGACTGGAATTTGCAACTGAGCCCTTTGTTTCACCGGCGTAGTAAATAAAAGCTTTGTGACTTGATCCAAAGTGTTGTGAGTTCAATACATACTGCAGTAGTGGAAATAGAAATAGGAGATTTGATTTAAAGGGAAATAACTGAGACCTTTTAAAGAGGCATAGCATGTGGAAAAAGAACACATTCATCGCACTCACTATCACACACTTAATATTTGATAAAGTATGGATATATATTTTCTCCCCCGGCTATAGGTTAAATGGCAGATAAGACTGGAATCTACTTGGCAATCCAAGCTAGAAGAAGGGTAAATTTGAATTCAAAGCTAGTTGTGCTCCAAAACAAGGATAAGTTTTTTAGTCTTGTTTGTATATAGATAGTGACTAAATAAAAACATCCAGGCCCTGTAGCCTGGGCTAATATGGTGATGTGTTGAACCGTAAAATTCAATTAGGAAACTAATTTTTAACTCTAATGATAATGATTTTTTTTTCTAGTGTAAGCATTTTTTGTAATTGTGAACTTTCTCTTTTGTTTGAAACTTTAGTATGCAGTTTTGTTCAATACAAAAAGTGCTATAAAACATAGCCATTCATTTAAATTTTATTCATTCCCTCATAAAATTGATTTTCCTTTGGTCCCCTAAAATGCGCAAAAATTAAAATATGAGCACCCCTTACTGAAAGGTTTGAAGGCCACTGAACCATTTTGATCCCCGGAGGAACCATACTCTGTCCTTCATGGCCTTTTGGGTGGTATGGACTGTTAATTAATAGGACCCATTTCCCCTTCAGCTATACTTCATCTGTTGAAGAATGGGTCGGCTAAAAAATATAATGAAACGCAAAATGAAAATGAAGACAAGCCAGAAGTTAATTCAAATCATTATCCTCGAATTTCAAATAACAAACGAGAAATGCTATGACTACAGTTATAAAAAATAACTGAAAAGAAATTGAAATAAAATAATTGAAAGAAAAAGTAAATATTTACATTATTTATATTGTTCAAACTTTTCTTTACGTGCAGGACGTAGACGGTCATGACTCTCCACTGTTTCCAGTTGCTAGCAGCTCTAAATAAATTCTGTCATCTTTAAATTATTTACCATCTTCAGAATGATGTCCTCATCTCTATTGACATATTCACGACGTTTCGGGCGTTGTACGATGGTGCCTTCATCAGGCGGATGGAATTTGCAACTGATCCCTTTATTTCACCGGCGTAGTCGATAAAAGCGTTGTTACTTGACCCAAAGTGTCGTGAGTTCAATACCTGACTACTGCAGTGGTAACAAAAAAGAAATAGGTGGTTTGATTTTAAGGGAGATATCAGAGACCTCTGGAAGAGGCATGTCATGTGGAGCTAGAACAATCTAACCCGGTAGACGAAATAAAGGCTTTAGTACGAAATGCCAATCACCTGACGAAAGCCGGAAGGTACAATGGCTGAAACGTCTTAAATATAGCAAGATGGGGACAAGACTTTGAACAATGTAAGTAATGTAAATAATTACAATACCTCATCTCAGAAATATAGATAAATATTGATATAGTAAATGTTGCTAAAAAGTGTTTTTGTGTATTGTTTAATCGTCATAGGATTTTGTTGTTCTTTCCTCTTTGGTAGCATGACTTTATAAATTTTATGGCAGTACTAGATTGTCAGAATGCTCGCATCAATCTATGGATTAAATGACTAGACGTAAGCGTAAGTTCTATGCTAAGAGTTTATTATCTCGCACTTCTCGACTGCGGAATATTCTTCCAGGTTCTTTCTTTCCAATTAACTTTGCTCTTCAAAAGATTCAATGTAACGTCAATTGTTGTCTTCTGTCTTCTCACTTCCTATACGTTTATTGTTTTCTCCTCGCGTCCTGGGTATGACGATAAACTACATCCGGCAGCAAAGCCTCTGATCGGGTGGTTTTGAAGAGCGTGGAACAATCTCTTGATTCCTGTTCTCAGGTCCACCCTGAACGGTGTTGCAGCAACTGTTTGTGTCCCGAACTCGAGTCAAAATCATGAAAGAATAAAAATAGGTTTTTTATAGTATAAATACCAGCAATACATTTTAAAAAAAAGTTATAACAACCAATAGATTTTTCACAAAACAGCTACCTGCCTATATTTCTGAAATGAGGCATTATGTAAACTATTTACATTATTCCGACTATTGACCTCATCTTTGTCGCCATATTTAATACAAGGTTTCGGCCGTTGTACGCTCCAGCCTTCTTCAGGTGGTTGGAATGTCGAACTGAACCCTTTATTTCGCTCACTGGGGTGCCATGTGAAGGTAGGCTATCAGTTATCTCCTGTTAATTCCCCTCTCCAAGTTTTCCACCACCTTAACCTGATATTGAACTCACACTCTTTAGGTCCTGTTACTAGATCTAACCACTGTGCCATGTGTCCTTGAAGACATCTGTGTATGAATTCCTGGGTATTATAAATCTAATTCATAACCTTTTTATTTACCAGTGCTCATATTGCAATTGTTGCTGTTATCCTTGCAGGTGAAAAGATTAAAAATATTTTTATTTATTATATTAGAATTTTTGCAATGTAATTTTATGTTATCACAGATGATATAAAAACAAATGTCAAATTCATTTTCATATAATTAGTGGGGTCGTAAAATAAGTTAGATTTAGCGAAATATTAAGTTGTTAGGAAAAATTTCAGTGGAAAATTTAAAACACAAGTGTTAAATTTAATCACTTAGTTACTGGAACAAGAAATGTTTTGTCAAATTTAACACCTCCGAAAAGAAAATGCCCGCAATTTAATTATCTTAAAGAATCGTTTTCCCTCCCATCAGAGTGTCTGAGACTAACCTCCAGGAGAGCGACTGATTTTGTTTCAGATTGGTCATTGACATCAATTTGAATGACTATATTACTATGTTTTCTGCTATGAAAATTGATTCCCTGTGTTGTGCTATACAATCTTCATCACTAGAATCCATCTTACAAATTTATAAATCCATCATTCGTCAATTCATTAAATATTGCAGCCATATCCGGCCTGGTTCTCCTATTATATATGTCGAGATTCAGGACACAATGTTTTAATATTCTGGCATCAGTTATTTTCCCACAGATATATATATATAACTTTCTTGTGTCTTTCCTGTAAATATCTAATGACAATTGTTTAACCTGAGATTTTTTTCATCGGTATCTCGATTTCAGGAATTTGAGCGTAGTATTAGATTGATAACTATATTTTTATATTATAGAAATAGCTAGATGTAACCGCAAACTATATACTACTATCTTTTCTTGTACTTCTCGCCTGTGGAACTCACGTCCGTCTTCTTATTTTACGATTAACTACGATTTTAAAAAGTCAAATACAACACCAATCGCACACTTCTATCTTCCTTATTCCTTTTATTTTATTTTCTTCTCACTGAAGGTTTTTGCTGTCAATATCCTGTTGCATCTTAGTGCCTTTAACGCCTTGCTTGAGATGAAATAACGTGAAAAATACTCTTTTAGCAAAAATTTTTATTAAATGAAATTTTGTTAATCATTTCACCCCAAGCACAAGATCAAAGCCAGTAAGACGCAGATTGTTACTAATTTCGAAAGAATATATGAAAAAGAAAAATAATTCTTTAGGAGCAAGAAGAATAAAAGAACAGAAATTAAGAAGACAAAATATAACGATTCGGGTTGCATTTAAATTTTTGAAGCTCAAACTTGAAGGGAAAACAAGACGAAGGAAGAGGTTACCACAGGTGAGATGTGCGAGGAAGGAAACTGTCAGCATAGGACTTACGGTTGTTTCTAGCCATTTCAAACGATGATCTTGCCGCCAAACTAGTTCTGCCCTTAACTTCATCAATTCCATGTACCATACAGGAAAAGAGATAGTATGACCTGGAATTTGATTGAAAGAAGGAATGGTTCGTCGCCTATATCCGTCAAAATAAAATCAAGGTTAAAAATTTAAAATACAAAACAATTGTAGTCCTGGATAAGACGATAAACTACATCCGACAGCAAGGCCTCTGATGAGGAGGATTTGATTGCTGGTGTTCCGAGGTACACCCTGACATAGGGTGGTAGCACCTGTTAGGGACCCAGATATGGGCAAATAGTTAACCCGCACTATATAAGTGTAAAAATAGGTTTCATTACCAGTAATGGATTTTTGGAAAAAATATTACCGGCAGTAGGTTTTGGAAAAACCAAAGATCAACAAATAGATGGAAAAAATTGTTATCAGAAATACATTATTACCAGCAATACATTTAAAAAAAATATTACCAGCAATAAATTTTTAAAAACCAGCAATACATTCTTTTAAGAAAATATTACCAGCAACACATTTCTAAAAATATTACCAGCAATACATTTTTTAAAAAAAGTATTACCAGCAATACATTTTTATAAAAGTATAATCAGCAATACATTTTTTATCAAAATATTACCAGCAACACATTTTCAAAAATATAACCAGCAGTACATTTTAAAAAAAAAATATTACCAGCAATATATTTTAAAAGAGTATTACAAGTACTATATTTTTTAAGAAAATATTTCCAGCAATATATTTATTTAAAAAAATATTGTCAGCAATATCTTTTTCTTAAAAAAAAGTATTACCAGCAATACAATTTTGTAACAAAATATTACCAGCAAATCATTTTTTTAAATATTACTAGCAATCCATTTTTAAAATAAAATATTACCAGCAATACATTTTTAAAAAAAATTTTACCAGCAATACATTTTTAAAAAAGTATTACGAACTATACATTTTTAACAATATATTACCAGCAACATATTTTTGAAAAATATTACCAGCAAAACATTTTTTAAAATATTACTAGCAATCGATTTAAAAAAAAAATATTACCAGCTATACATTTTTAAAAAAGTATTACCAGCAATACAATTTTTAAATATAAGAAGCAATCCATTTTTTTTTTAAATATTACCAGCAATCCATTTTTTTAAATATTACCAGCAATATAAAAAAAAATATTTCCAGCAGTAAAAATATTGTCGGCATTAAATAACCCATTGAGGTTGATATGCCGCAAAACAAATCAACATGTACATGTAAAAAAATCAAATCTGTTGGTCAGTTGTAATAAATTTAATATAAGACATTAGGAGAGTGGACAGGGAATACGCTGTGCTAAATTTAACCTAAAGTTTTCAGTCGTTTGAAATACTCTCGTCAGATCGTCACTTAAATACGGATGGCATGTATGGCACTAAAGTCATTTAAGAAATATCTCAACTCTCAGATTCATACAGTCGTTTTCTGAGATCTCTATCTATAAAAGGCAGGATGCGTGTGTGTGCGTGTGCGTGTGTGTGTGTGTGTGTGTGTGTGTGTGTGTGTGTGTGTGTGTGTGTGTGTGTAACGAATACACAGCCGCAATTTTCGACGGATTTGCACCAAAATTTACATGCACATGCTCCAAGTTAGCGGGAAAGCCAAGACCGACTTTGCATTTCATAACTCCCATCGATAGTGGAAATAATCGATTTCTTCATGCTTCTACACAGCAGTTTTCATGTACTTTCATGTACCAAGTGGGAAAAATTGAAATCTGCATGGCACTTTACTCCAATTGGCTCATTCGCTTGCTTAAACTCAACATTGATTTTTGTTTTGTTCTTTTTTCGTAACAGATTTAATGTTTAGTATAGAGCTTAGAAAAAATTCGCAGTGTGAGATAGACAAGAAGTAAGGCATGTAGCAACATCAGCACGGCAAAGGGCATTCCTTTAAAGGCAAGGAAGGGCAAAAATATTTTAAGTCAAGTAATAGCGATTTCTGTATGAGTCGTACGATTTCTGAATAAATCACGGGCAACGGCGGGCCATGATGCTAGTCAACCATAAAAATACATTCAGTAGATTGAATAATGTTGGTCTTAGCGAGAACCATCTTACTTCGCAGCTCGTGGAGTGACGCTACTTAATCAGAAAGAACTTAACCTAAAGTACATCGCTTTATGATTTTTAATAGTATCAAGAACTAAAATCGATAGCACATGTAAGTCGGGCTAAGTGTCAACCTACCACAATATTTCAAGCAAAAGGTTACAAAAGATACCTAAACATCAATCAATCAAAGCACAATTGCAGTTTATTTGAGGAATTAATTTTCCCTTAAAAATTATTTTAATAGAAATATTTTATAACGTTCAACCTTATGTAGCACAGGCGGCCCGGTCAATAAATGCTGAAGGTTTCCCTATAAGGAAACGGCTTATATTGAAATTTACATTAGAAATGAGGAGAAAAGATACTACAATTTTATCCCAGCTTGCTGATCCGGGAGAGAAGAAAAATTGTAATTTGAGTAGCTATGTCTTTTTTTATTACTATAGGCAAATGTCTAAACTCAGTATTATCATTAGCGACGATGATAACAGATACTACACTTTGATCCCAACCTGATGACTAAAGAGTGAAGAAAAGCTCGAACAGTAAATGTTCGGTTAATGAATGCTAAAGGTTACCCTATAAGGAAACGTCTGATATTGCCATTACCATTAGAGATGAAGAGAATAGATAGAACATTTTGATTCCAGTACGATGGACACGTAGTGAAGAAAAGCGTGACTATACCCGCATTGGCTCCTCGGTCAATGAATGCCGAATGTTTCCATATAAAGAAACGGCTAATATTAACATCAACCTTACCAATGCCGTAATTAATAATTATGTGGGAACAGGAATTATTTTCACTATTTATTGTTGCCCGGATCTTTAATGTCATATTTACGACGTTTCAGGTGCTATAAGTTGGAATTTCGAACCGAACACTTTATTTAGTCCACTGAGCTAGATCGTTATAGTACGTGCCATGCTTTTTCTCAGTATTTCCATGTTTAGTAACTCAACCCTCCAAGATGTTTGTTCACATCTGCTGTGGCCAGGTATTGTATTCACAACTAGTTAGGTCAAGTCACTAGATTACTTCAACCGGCGGTATTCGCCGTTTGTTCACATCTGCTGTGGCCAGGTATTGTATTCACAACTAGTTAGGTCAAGTCACTAGATTACTTCAACCGGCGGTATTCGCCGTTTGTTCACATCTGCTGTGGCCAGGTATTGTATTCACAACTAGTTAGGTCAAGTCACTAGATTACTTCAACCGGCGGTATTCGCCGTTTGTTCACATCTGCTGTGGCCAGGTATTGTATTCACAACTAGTTAGGTCAAGTCACTAGATTACTTCAACCGGCGGTATTCGCCGTTTGTTCACATCTGCTGTGGCCAGGTATTGTATTCACAACTAGTTAGGTCAAGTCACTAGATTACTTCAACCGGCGGTATTCGCCGTTTGTTCACATCTGCTGTGGCCAGGTATTGTATTCACAACTAGTTAGGTCAAGTCACTAGATTACTTCAACCGGCGGTATTCGCCATTGTGCCATGTGAATGACTTTTTGTGAATTATAAACCTAATGTATCAGTAACCGACATTTTTTGTTGTTGTTATTGTTTTCTTCTAGCTTTCTGTATTTACTGGTTGCCATATTATATTCATGTCTATACTTGTCTGGTATAAGAGATTTTTGTGGCCTAGAATATGCGTTGGAACCTTAAATTTTCGCATTTTCCAGTGATGTTCTCTCGCTATTAACAGAAATTAGTACAAAAAATATTGAAAATATTTTGTGCACACACACTGTCTTCTAAAATCCAACTCAACCGTGGTGTTAAATTTCTAATTGAAAAAAATGATTTTATTCGCAAGATTCATATGCAACGACAGTCGAATAATAACCAGAGGCGATAATTTTAATTAAATTTCTTGAAAATCACAATGGCACCATTCATTATTACTATTATCAATACTGTCGTCATTATTACGATGTTAATTTTCGTTTCTCGTTTTCTTTTTTGAACGGTCTATTACTGTTTGCTTTTTAATTATCAGGGCCAACGAAAGCATTTCTTAATAGTAGTAGTTGCCATGAAACATTGTTTATTACGTTTGTGTTAAGGTTGAAAGAAAAAAAAAGAAGAGAAAGAAAGAATTATTACCTCAGTTGGATTATCCGACATCTTGGTGTGTGGACTCTCTCTTGAAGTTTCTCGCTTTGCTCATTTTTTCTCTTTTAATTTTGTCTTTTGACTTTATTAATTTACACTTGTATTCGTTGGAAAATATGGACACGATTTAATATCGCTTTCTAGAACGCGTTTAATTTTAAATAAACACGCACAAAAGCGTGGATGTCACATCTTTGTTCTATGGCAAAGATGGTCTGGCAAAGTACCAGTATGGAGTTCGACCTTCACTGTGTGCATTAGAATTACGGTCTTGTATTGCAAATTTTTCCATTAATAAATGAATAACTTGCTAGCAGATAAGATGTTTAATATTCAAACCTCACATTGTGTACCATAAATATTCGTTAAAACGGATAAGGAATATAATAAGGTTGCATTGTTTAACTATATCTTTTTTAAACTTTAAAATTGTTTTAATGCCTTTATGAATATATATTTTCATTATTTGTAATCAATTCACCCCAAATAAGGCGATAATACAACTAGGATGCAAGGGGCTACAACAGACTTTTTTTAAGGAACTGGAAACTCAAACCTAAATTATAAACAAGAGATAAACATCTACTTTTGTTCAAAGGACTGGGAGGTGTATGAACCGGAAGATAAGCGAACTTTGAATCAAAATGCATCCCTAGGAAGTTCACTGGATTCTTTTCCCTTTATGTTTTCCATGGTTTTTCTATTTAGAGTTTTTTTTTTAACTGATTGGAACTAATTATATTACTCACACGTTCATTTTAACATGGGTATAAAAGATAGATGAACAGAGGATATGGTATGTCATATGGACGTTTCATTCGAATGCCAATTGCCGTATACTTAGCTAAGTGGTAGACATGATTTCCTGTTAAAAATCGATGGAGTTGCTCCGTTCGGAAATCTTCATTCGGGTTTTGCTTCGTAGCGAGAAGATGGTATGGAAAAGTATAGGTGAGTTCTTTTACTCATTGTACCATCTCTGTCACTAACAAGTAGTCGGCAACATTTGTCTACCTGAGCAATAAAAGTTGTCAATACAGACCCCATTGTGCTGTGACCAGTTAAAAGAAAGCTTTTGATTTTCACTGTGAAATCAACTTGTGCGATTTTGAATACTTACCTGAAGACAGTCGATACCACCCACTACGAATCAACGCCCTCAGTTCCACAAACATCATCTCGAACCACATGTGTGAAATTTAAGCTCCAAGCATTTGATCTTTATGTTATTAGTCAAAAACTTGATCAAAATGAATTATGTCATTGCAAATGAATTTAATACGCAGCTCCTACCAAAACTTTGCGGACTTGTGACAAATACACACTGTAATAAAAACACCTACTTTATTTTAATCGTGGACAAGCAAGTCTTGTCTATATTTAGCTGTGATTTAATCTTGACATCTTGTTCAAAATTCGTGTCCTTGTGCCAGAACTTCAGGCTATGACGAGTAAATAACAATGTACATGAGTGACATGAATTTATTCTATAATTTTGTCATTTAAATCGGAAATAATTCCGGTTGCATTCATGTTTTTGATTTTTTTTTCTAACAAATATTAAAATGTTTAATCATGAAGTTGTCATCCTTAGATACTTTCAATTGTTTATTTATTCTCTTATTCTTACATTTTTTTTTTACCTTTCTCTGTTTCTGATTTGGATAGAAAGATTTCTTTTGTTATAGAGTCCCTTTCATAGCGGCTTTTTCTTTTATATTTTCAGTTTGTTTGTTTCTTGTTTCATTCGACCTTTGTTTTTGGTGTCTCATTTTCTTTGTTTTAATGATTTTTTAAAAATTAAATTTCATTTTTTTTTGTTACTGCTACACTCTTCATTAGTTTATTTTAGAGCTTCTTTCAATCATTTTATTTACTTCTCTTTATGTTTATTTCACCTAATTTCACTTTTGAATGCATTTTACTTTTTATTTTGTTTATCTTTCATTCCTTCTTCGTTCATATATTTTATATTTCACATTTTAATTAGCTATTTTTCCTTGTTTATTTTAATGCTTCTTTCATTCTTTTTCTTGAATTTTGTTTATTTTTATTTATTTTTAATTACATTTGTTAATACATCTTACCTTCTCTTTTTATCTTTCATTCATTCCTTCTTTCTTTCTTTATTTTATTTTATATTTTAATTTTCTTCAACAGTTATTTTTTTCCTTCTTGTTTTAATATTTTTTATTTCGATTTTTCTCCTTTCATTCCTTGGTTTTATGCTTTTTTTTCCCTCCAAGATAGCTTTTCAATTTCACTTTTTTATAATACTTTCTTTTTTTTTTCTTTCATTATTTATTTCCTTTATTTTGTTTAATTCTTTCTCTCCTTTTCTCAATATCTTTTTTATTTTTGATGCTATATTTCTACTTTATGTACTTTTTCAATTATTTCATATGTATCTCTGTTTTCTTCTAATTTTTTTTTATATCGTAGTTTCCTTCTTTTACTTTTATTTTGTATTTTGATTTCCTTCTTTTTCCATCATTTCGTATCTTTGTTTCTTTTCCTTTTTCCTTTTTTCGTATCTTAACTTCTTTTCTGTTTCCTTCTTTTTCCATCATTTCGTATCTTTGTTTCCATCTTTTTCCATCGTTTCGTATCTTTGTTTCTTTTCTTTTTCCTTTTTTCGTATCTTAACTTCTTTTCTGTTTCCTTCTTTTTCCATCATTTCGTATCTTTGTTTCCATCTTTTTCCATCGTTTCGTATCTTTGTTTCTTTTCCTTTTTCCTTTTTTCGTATCTTAACTTCTTTTCTGTTTCCTTCCTTTTCCATCATTTCGTATCTTTGTTTCTATCTTTTTCCATCGTTTCATATCTTTGTTTCTTTTCTTTTTCCTTTTTTCGTATCTTAACTTCTTTTCTGTTTCCTTCCTTTTCCATCATTTCGTATCTTTGTTTCCATCTTTTTCCATCGTTTCGTATCTTTGTTTCTTTTCTTTTTCCTTTTTTCGTATCTTAACTTCTTTTCTGTTTCCTCCCTTTTCCATCATTTCGTATCTTTGTTTCCATCTTTTTCCATCGTTTCGTATCTTTGTTTCTTTTCTTTTTCCTTTTTTCGTATCTTAACTTCTTTTCTGTTTCCTCCCTTTTCCATCATTTCGTATCTTTGTTTCCATCTTTTTCCATCGTTTCGTATCTTTGTTTCTTTTCTTTTTCCTTTTTTCGTATCTTAACTTCTTTTCTGTTTCCTTCTTTTTCCATCGTTTCGTATCTTTGTTTCCATCTTTTTCCATCGTTTCGTATCTTTGTTTCTTTTCTTTTTCCTTTTTTCGTATCTTAACTTATTTTCTGTTTCCTTCTTTTTCCATCGTTTCGTATCTTTGTTTCCATCTTTTTTTCTTTATTTCATATCGTAGTTTCCTTTTTTTCCCTTTATTTCGTATCTTTGTTTCCTTAATTTTCCTGTACTTCTTTTTCCTTATATATCACTTATTTACTCATATTTTACTTACATATTACTTATTTCTTTATATATTATTCATTTCCTTCTCTTATCCTCTGTTTTATATATTATCATTCCTTCAAGTTTTCATTTGTTTCTTTATTTATGTTTTATGTATTCTTCATCTTGTCTATTTTTATAATTTTTGTTAGGTTTTATTTTTTACCACATTCTTTTTTCTTTCATTTTCCATAATAATTCATTTTTGTTCAAAATTTCTTTCTTTTTCCTTCATTTTTTTTATTTTTCATTCTGTCTTTCTTTGTCTCTCATTCAGTGTTTTTTTTCTTTCTCATATATTTTTCGATTTTTATTTTTTAAGATTTTATCTTTCCTTTCTCAAATAATCCTGCTAGATATTCTAATTTCTTCTCCTTCCCTTCAGCGCGAGTCTTTTCTTCTCTTCTTACCCAAAGTGTCTTTATTTCTTTCTCTTTCTCTTTCTCTTTCTCTTTCTCTTTATCTTTCTCTTTCTCTTTCTCTTTCTCTATTCCAATTCATTTCTTTCTTATTCCCTTTATTAATTCTCTGCATTTCGGAATTTTTCCAATAATCTTTTAAGTATTCAACATCATATAAACCTATTAATGATATGCAAATTTATTCCAAATAGACGGCAGGCAATTTAATCATATTAAGAGCAAATTGAAAAGAATAAAACATCTCCGAACAAAGGAAAGAAAAATCGAAATTTCTTTCTGTCCCATGAGATAAAGAACAAGTGCTTCCCTAAATCTGTCAGAACGTTTGGACAACAACAACATTAATAATAATAATAATAATAATAATAATAATAATAATAATAATAATATGAAGAAGAAGCATATTGAAAAATATTGTATGGTTTAATACGTTGAGTAAAAGTGCTAACTCCACAATCTAAAATCCTTTCATCGCGGTCTTTTCGAACAGCTGTGACAATACACCACATAAGGCTTATAATAATAATAATAATAATAATAATAATAATAATAAATAATAATAACAGCAACAACAACAACAACAACGACAACAATAATCTCCTAGAAGGCTTTTGAAAAACAAAGCAATTACAACACAGAAAATAACTGTTGCGGTGGTAGTTTTGGGTCTCTAAAGAACGGAACTAAAGAACAAATTAACAAAATCCCTGGTGCCCTATCTCTCCAGCAAATAAAAAAAAAGGTACTTCCAATAATCACAGCCCATATACCCCAAAAAGTCTTATTCATTTAATATTTTTTAATAGCTGACTTTTGTTTAATTAAGTAGAAACAAAAAAAAAATCATATCCTTCGCTTACCCTGGGTCATTGGCTATGACCTGGTATATAATTATAAAACAAATTCTAGTGAAAAAGTTATTTTTATAATAATAACAATAATAATACCAAGTTATTACATAGAAAACCCAAACTTTGGCTGTAGGTAAAGAAGATACGTGCATAATGATACACTTCAAGCAAGAAGTATGGAACGTCACTGCATTTTATTTCATGCAACACCTTTATATGCGATAATTTGGTATTTTTTTTTAAGTAAAATATAAACTTTTAGTAACTCCGGTGTATTTGCCTTTATTTTGACAAAAAAATACAACAGCATCATATTTTGTTATCGTCAATAAAATCACCAGCTGCCTTAAATGCTGCTTTACATATTCTTGGCATTACTTCCAAATTTTTGTAAATAAAGATACACGGGAGACCTTCGCAAGCATTATTCAAGCAATGAAAAAGCTCATTCTCACACGTCGGATATTATCTTCGATCTCTCCCAATTTAATGTGTGAAAGGTCAGGAGATTGGAGCTGCGAAGTTGTAATTTCCAAAATGTTGCTACTTTTTTGACTGAAGGTAATTTTCACATACTTTAGAATTGTTTTGGATTGTTCTGTTGTAGAAAGCTGAAAGTTTTTCCAAGAATGCGTAAACCAGATGTTATTGCATGTATTTGCCAAATTGATATTTTTTTTATTCCCCATGATTCATGATTGATCTGAAAGAAATCCTCTACTGTTTTGGTAATCTCAACAAGTCTACTGAGGGTTTAATAGTGGAAACAAAATATAATGTTTCTCAAACATAATATTCATAATTTAGCAAAATATCTTGTGGACAGACGATTCCAATCTTGAACATTTTGGCAATAACAGTAGCCTAAAGAAAGACTACAAATAAAAGCAGATACCGTGTAGTCACTGAAAGTTTATTTTTTATTTTATTAAAAAAAAATACAAATTCATTTTATTTTAAGGTATTAATTAAAGAGAAGCAGGCTGGTCCTAAACATTTCGCCCACAGTGTAGATATACTGTAGGCCGACTATTTAAAAAAACAAAAAGCAAAAAAAAACAAAAAAAAAACAAACAAACAACGTAAACTATGAGAGTTTCAAAAGGATGCGTATAAACTGCGATCAAAGAAATGGATGGAAATCACATCCATTGATGTTAATGCGCTGTGTAGGTTGAAGTGGCTGTAGATTATTGGGGTCAATGTCATAACTGGACTTTTGCGAAAGACATATCATGATGCTGTTCGTATACCTCAAAGACTTCTTGAATCATGAATGAAATGGCACACCTCTGTTCTTACTGCGGTTACATCCACAGCAAATGTTGCAATGTTCGTCATTATTGCATTTATATATGTAATAATAATAATAATAATAATAATAATGATAATAATAATAATAATAATTATTATTATTATTATCATTATTATTATTATTATTTTATTTCCTTTGATTCTGGTGTGTACACATTTCGTTCCATGTCCCGCCCAGAGACTTAAGGTTAGAAATGGCATTATTATTATTATTATTATTATTATTATTATTATCGCTATCACACACGCATGATTGATTGGGAAAGGTTCCGGTAGACTGTTTGAAGGGATCCCTAGTAGCCCATGCCTCTTAGAAATAAAATCATTGTATTCAAAAGTAAAGCTTACACGTTATGAAGAGCTTTATCTATGTAAAATTGGAGTGAGCTTAGGGTATTTTTTTTATGGTTTTGTTTATTTAACAAAAATGATCAGCGAAAATTTTCATGAAGACATTTCTGGCGTTGGGTCTATGACTGGGAACGGAAGGACATATGTATGGAACAGAAATCGAAGGAAATATTATTATTATTATTATTATCAATAGTAATAAAAATAATAAGAATAATTATGATCAGAGAACACAAGAACAAAACATGCTTTTTTGATTGGCACGGCAGTCCCCTAAAATTGTAATGTATCTTTGGAGAGCTTCAAAAAACTATAAAAATACAAAGATCCTGAAGGGAAAATCTAAAAATGGCACATGTAGACATCAATAATTCCAATTGTAATTGGAGTCCTCGACTTCATTGGAAAAGATTCCGATAGACTCATTGAAAGGATTCCTAGTAGCCCATGACGTAGAGAAATAAAGTAATTGTACTTACAAGGAAACCTTAAACATTACAAAGAGCTTTATCTATGTAAGATGTTTACAATGTTAGGGCTATTCTCTGTTGTTATTTTTTTATAAAAATGGTCAGTGGAAAACGTCATGAAACCATTTTTGACGTTAGGTCTGTGGTTGAGAATCGGAAAGAAATGTGTATAGAACAGAAATCAAAGAAAATAATAATAATAATAATAATAATAATAATAATAATAATAATAATAATAATATGCAACTAGAGCACAATACACCGGCTGAAACTGCAAAATACCTAAAAAAGACAGCAAAGACGAATGCAACCGACCAGCTACAGAAGTGATGGCAAGATAAACCGCTTCATGGCCAATACTCTGCCCGTACCGAACAAGCTGATGTAGGCAAAACCCGTATCCATCAGTGGCTATGTAGTGCAGGGTTGAAAGCGGAAACTGAAGGTTTTATCCTTGCTGCGCAGGACCAATGATTGCTAACTAGGAATTATCAAGTACATATACTAAAATATTGTGTCAGCCCAAAATGCAGATTCTGTGATAAATATCTAGAAACGATTGGTCATCTTGTATCAGGTTGTACGGTGTTGGCACCCACTGAATATAAAACCCGACATGACAGAGTGGGCCAATATCTGCACTGGAAAATCTGCAACTTCTACGGTAAGGAAACTGAAAGAAACTGGTATGAACACCACCCAGACCCGGTTACGGAGATAGGACCTGTTACAATTCTATAGGACTACACAATACACACTGACAGAACAATCAAGGCCAACCGGCCAGATATTGTTATTAAAGACCACAAACAAAAACGATGCCTCCTTATTGATATGGCAGTCCCTGCTGACTGCAATGTATCTTTGAAGATATTCAAAAAGTTGTCAAAGTACAAGGACCTTGAAATAGAAATCTCGAAAATGTGGCATATGGGAACATCAACAATCCCTGTTGTAGTTGGAGCCCTAGGACTGGTTAGAAAAGATTGCAGTAGACTAATTGAAAGGATTCCTGGAAGTCCATGCCTCAAGGAGATACAAAAATTGTTCCACAAGCCCACACCTTACGAAGGGCTTTATCTATGTAATTTAATTCTTTTTTTTTTTTGTCAGTGGAAAGTGTCATGACGCCATTTGTAACCATAGGTCCCTGGGCGGGACCCGGAAAGAAATGTGTAAACGCCAGAAATCAAAGAAAATAAAAATAATAATAATAATAATAATCATAGATGACAAGATCTGGATGTACATTCTTATTGACATGACAGTCCCTGCAGATTGTAATGAATCTTTTAAGATCTTACATAAGCCATCAAAATACAAGTGTAAGGGAGGGGGTAAGGGTTAGACATTCACCTATTTATTACGTCATCTCACAGGAAAACGAGACAAAAAGAAAAAAGATATAAGAAAGCAAATCTGGAAGCAGAGGTGGGAGGAAAAAAAGTGGGAAAAGAAGAAAATGAAGAATAAATTAACATATATAGGCATATTGCAATTAATTTAAAAAAAACACACACAGATTGATATATTTTACAGTTAACGTTTGACTTTAATTTAAAAATTGTCAACAAAATAAAATAGGATAAAAAGAAAGATAATATAATGTGAATAAACAAAAATAAAAGATAAACAAAAATTTTTGAATATTATTAATATT
Source organism: Acanthosepion pharaonis (assembly GCA_903632075.3). Lineage (NCBI taxonomy): Eukaryota > Metazoa > Mollusca > Cephalopoda > Sepiida > Sepiidae > Acanthosepion > Acanthosepion pharaonis. The sequence continues at coordinate 1,054,378 of CAHIKZ030000561.1, read as the reverse complement.
ATTAATAACAACTAAGAAGTAAAAATTAATAATTAAAATCTAAAATTTCGAATTTTAAATTTTAATGTTAAATTCATAATTTAAAATTTAAATCTAAAACAATTCAAAATTTTTAAATATTACCAAAAAATATATAATGCCATATCGAAAAACATATAGAACTGAAAACAAAATTTAAAAATAAATTAATTTTATATAAAACCAATATATACTATCGAAAAACACTTCGAAATAAAACAAAATTTAAGAATAATATTATTATAATATCGTAATAATGAAAATAAAAACCAATGAGAGGAATAATAATAATAAGAAGAAGAAGAAGAAGAAGAGGAAGAAGAATAAGAAGAAGAAGGAGAAGAAGCAGAATAATAATAATAATAATAATAATAATAATAATAATAATAATAATAATGTAAATGATAATAATAATAGTAATACAAATGAAAGGAATAACGATAGAGTAATCATGAAGAAACGGTAATATTAGATCAGTTATAACCCATTTAACCATATATATTCAAGAAACATACACACACATACAAAGACACACACACATACACACACACACACACACACATATATATATATATATATATATATATCATGCAGACACACACACACACATATATATATATATATATATATATATATATATATATATATATATACGTATATTTACCCACATTTCACCCGTTGTACGCTGCGACACATGGCCTAGTGGATAAAGACATTGGTTAGATTCAGTGACTAGACCTAAAGATTTGTGAGTTCAAGACCAGGCCACACCAGTGGTGAAGCAAAACTTGGAAAGTTGAGTTAAAGCGAAATAACGGAGACGTCCGGAAGAGTCATGGCAAGTAGAACTAGAATAATTTACCTTGGTGGACGAAATAATGGGTGCGGTTCGAAATTCCAATCAACTGAAGAAGGCTGTAGTGAATATGGCAATGAAGATTGAAGCATGAGCCTTCAACGACTGAAACATTGTGAATATGTCAATGAAGATGAGGACAGCAGTTCGAATAATGTAAATAATGCAAGTAATCATAATACGTCATCTCAGAGATATAGACAGATATTGTGGACCGGAGCGTACAATGGCAATGAAGATGAGGATAACAATCCAAATAATGTAAATAAGGCAAGCAATCATAATAGATCATCTCAGAGATATAGACAGATGCTTAAGGCTGGAGAGTACAACGGCTGAAACGTTGTGAATATGGCAATGAAGATGAGGATAACAGCCCGGATAATGTGAATAATGTAAGTAATCATAATACCTCATCTCAGAGATTGTTGTGGTAGGATCCACCTAATTTGCATAGTGGAGTACCGACCATATAAATATGGTTGGTACCGGGAATAGAAGAGAGGAATCAAGAGATTCAATCCAGAGACTCTGCCCGACTGCGACTAAGTCAACACATTCTCCAGGAACGGTCTTCCCAGGAATATACAAAAGACTATATGTAAATATTGTGTACACTTTCTTGTTTCAATACATTTTGTTCTAAGTACATTTTGTGTTGCATTATTATTCGATGGATTAGTCAAGTTTCAACAGAGATATAGGCAGATATTGAAGGCCGGAGCATACAACATTCGAAACGTTGTGAATATGGCAATGAAGATGAGGATAACATTTTGAATAATGTAGATAATTCAAGTAATCATAATACTTCATCTCAGAGATATAGACAGATATTGAAGGCCAGAGCGTACAACGGCCGAAACGTTGTGAATATGGCAATTTCGGTGAGGATAACAGTTCCAATAATGTGAATAATGCAAGTAATCATAATACCTCATCTCAGAGATATAAACAGATAATAAAGGCCGAAGCATACAACGGCCGAAACGTAAATAATGCAAGTAATGATAATACCTCATGTCAGAGATATAGACAGATATTGTAGATCGGAGCGTATAACGGCTGAAACGTTGTGAATATGGCAATGAAGATGAGGACAACAGTACGAATAATATAAATAATGTAAATAATGAGGAAGTTTTATTGCCAATATGAAGTACGAGATATATATCTACGTTCAGTAAATGCAGATGAATCTTTTAGGACATATAATAAGTGTTCTGTATGATACACCTAATTTACATAAGTGGAGTACCGACCATATAAATATGGGTTGGTACCGGAAGACGACGGAAGATTAAGAGATCGAATCCAGAGACTCTGCCCGACTGCGACTTAGTCAACCCATTTCTGCAGGAACAGTCTTCCCAAGAATATACCAAAACTACCTGTAAATATTGTGTACCTTTTTTCATTGTTTCAATACATTTTGTTACGTACATTTTGTGTTGTATTATTATTATTCCATGCTTATTCAAGCTTCAACAATAAGATAAGAAGGCCTAGAGTTGTATAGAAAAAAGCAAGTTAGGTGAATGCAAAAATAAACGAACGGCAGGAATTAGTGGAGAGCCATGATCGCACTTATACTTAATAGACTTGACAAATAAAAGTAGATGTATTAAACTTGTATATATATTTCGTATGCCTTTCTCATTCTTTGTTCTAGAACGCCGAATATCGTATGTGGTATCCTCTTGTGAAATACTACATTCTTAATATCTCTTTTGCAATTATCAACAGCTAATCATTTTTGTGTTATTTCAAGATATGTAAGGAAAAACAGAAAATTGTGCGAACGGACGCCAGGATTTAGTAGAGAGACACAAATCACTCTCTTGAATTAATTTAAATCTCTCATTTCATGTCATTATGACCTCTATAAATTTTGTACGTTACACATTTAGAGGCGCAAACTTATTTCGTCATTTGTCACTTAATATTCGCTGTAATATATTCCTACTTCGATAACGTGTTCTTACATAATTGACCAGATAATGTTAACTCGTTGATGATTTGAATTTAAAATTGTGAAAAAAAAAAATATTTAAAAAAATATAAATAGAAAATGAATCTGAGAGACAATCCAGGCTTTCTTTCTACGATTCAAAAGAATATTATTTGGCTCTGTGGAACAATTAAAATAACAGATGATTTGATTAGCAAATGGATATCTGGATTGAATAATCAGCAGCAGCAAAAGAAACGGAAGTTGCTATTACGAAAGAAAATACTCACAGCTAATATTAGAAACCATGCAAAAGATTGGGTGTGTTGATATGAAATCTGGTATCATTGACAAATCTAACTTGGCCTTTTATCTGGAAAAGGACCTAAAATCGGTTGTGAAGTGGGCAGGAGTTTTCTGGTTAAATTTAATGCCTCAAAACCAAAATTTCTCTCTATTACTCAGCTTCCCATTAGAATGTCTAAAGCTCATCTCCACGAGAGCACATTTTTGCGACTGTTTGTTCACACACTGTCCGCTGAGCTGAGATGGAACAAATACATTGAATCAATAGCTTCATCCACGGAATGTTAGTTCCCAGTGTTGCGCCAGAAAGTTTTTTTCTGCCTGAGTCTATCCTTTATATTTATAAATTAACAATTCGCCCTTGCATGGAATATTGCTGCTATATATAACCTGAGGACCCCGCTGTTCGTCTTAAGGCCCTCGATAAAATGCAGAGACGGATATGCAATGTGATTGGTCCTGATATGGCATCTCGTCTGCAGTTACTCTTTCATAGACGTGCTGTCGCCTCCCTCTGTCTTTTCTACAGATACTTTCATGGTAACAACTCCGACGATCTACTTTCGCTAGTTCCCAGACTGCGTGAATTTAAACGTACAATTAGCCTGGCATCTCGGTCCCAACCTTTCACTGTCGAAACAGTTAAATGTAGCCGTCCCTTGTACCTCGATAGCTTCATGTCTTGAACCTCCCGTCTGTGGAATTCCTTTCCTATTACATGTTTCCCTGATAGCTATAATCTTCAATTATTTAAATGTAATGTCAATCGACATCTCCAGATGCCTTGATCTATTTCCTCTCCTTCTCTTCATCTTTTACTTTTCACGACTTTTTACCCCCACTTTTACTATCTGTGTACCCGTTGCGTGCTAATGGCATACTGCCTTGCTTGGGGTGAAAGGCATAAAGAAATATAAATAAATAAATAAATAAATAAATAAAAGAAAGACAGAGAAAAAATGAGGATAAGTTTGCCATAAAAGCGAAGAACTGGAGGAATCTACGATCTTTTGCTAATATCGATAAAGAGAAATTCCATTCAGGGAATGAGAGAAACGAAACTAGCAAAAGCAGAATCAAGATTAAACGAACACGTGAATTAAAGCCGCATTTAATTAAAAAAAAGAGAAACGATTTAAATTTCTGGAAGATATATAGAGTGAAAAAGTGTCGAAAGAATCTCACTCTTTTATGATATATTGAATGCAAATATAATAGAGTTAACAGAGAGTACCCCTATTATATTTTGCGCCTGGAAAAAAGAAAGTTTTTTTAAGGTTGAACAATTACGCAGAGCCATAAGGAAAAAGATATTCGTGGAGAAACATGATTGCTTTACTCACAAACTGAACATATATATATATATATATATATATATATATATATATATATATATACGTTTCATTAAATAATATAGACAAGTGTTGTCTATTTATTTTATGTAAAATTTTTCGTATCTTCTGATAAGTTTGATAACATTATCATTAACCGAAAAAAGAAATTCACAATATTTATCCATTATTTTTTAATAAAATCTAAGCTTTCGGCTTACTCAAGCCATTATCAAAGATGTAATTACAAACATATCAAACAATATACGGACACGACAGTGATGATAGTCTGTCATTGTTTTGTTTACATAGTGGATCACTAAGCAACGATGAACACGCGCATATAAGACGCTAGAAGCGAAAATCGCACCGCATCTCATGACGTCACACAATACTACACGAGAGTGAATTGTAGAATGAAATAAGGAAAGCCGTTGGTATAAACTAATGGCTTCTGTTACCAATTATAGAAATTATAGACATTTAAGAATATTTGTAGAGATTCCATAGTTGATTTTGTTTAGGTTGGGTTTTAACTGTTTGATGTATAATGCTTCAAGTATTTTTAGTTTTTGTCTATTGTTTCATGTCGAAGTATAGTTGTGTTTTCGACAAGTATTTTACGGAATTGTGTGTGCGGGCAGGCATGTTGTTTTAAATGCCTAAAAATGTTAGAGTTTTCATTAAAATGTAGTGTCAAGCGTCGTGAAAGCGAGTTTGTGGTGTGACCAACATAAATATATATATTCATGAATTATTCATACAAAAAAAAAAATCCAAAGTTTAATGATTTAATTGGCGAGAAATCCATCGTCGCGAACAATTCAAATATACAAAAACCCCGAACCTGTTTATGCATGAAGAGATCCTTGTTTCTATAAATTTCTGAGTTCTTATTTTTACAAGCTTTCGTCTGTTCCTACAGACATCCTCAGGTATGGAATAGATTTTGTCATTAACAGAGAACATTGTTTCGCTTTGTTGCTAGACACCTGAATGCCTCAAGCCAGTATCGAAACCCAACCGATTTGGTGTCTGTCAGAGCTACCACTGAGCTATCTTCACTCGGCAAACTTACACAGTTATTGTTTTTACAAAAGTTATCAAATGTCAATCATCCGAAGTGCTCCATTCATTTTACTGAAGAGCTTTGCATTAGCGCAGCTGGCTATTGTTTATAGAATTAGCTAATCACTGAACAGTACTCAACTGAAATATATTTTCAAGAGCTAACATATACATATATATATATATGTGTGTATGTATGTGTGTGTCTGCTTATGTGTGTGTGTGTCTGCTTATGTGTGTGTGCGACTGCATGAGAGAAATGAAAGAAAAATTTTAAAAGTGAATTTTAAATGTAGAAGCAAAATTAAAAGAATATGTTTAAAAAAAAAAAACAAGAAAAAACATGTCCATAACAGTGAAAGAATTTGCTAGTTAAACAATTAATATAAATGTTATACAGTCTGTGCCAGTATATGTAAACAGTAAATAAAAAGAAAGAGGTAATCCCCCCCCCAAAAAAAAAGAAAGAAAACAAAACCGGTGAAAACTTAAACAACATTTTAATAAAACACATATTTAAATAAACAAAAAAAAAAACATTTTAAATTTCTGAGACTCATAACCAGGTAAAAATGTCTAGACAATGTTATACTAATGAGATACTGACGGAAAAATGACGTAAAAAACAGCAAGAGTCGTAATTGTTGATGTTAATGGCTGAGAAAAATAGATACATAGGGATACGTTAAAAGGTAGAAAAATGCTTAGAGCAAAAAAAGTAGTTATGGAGAACAGTAGTTGCCCGCGAACTGTACAGACTTCAGATAAAATTACAAAATTTAAATTTTAATCTACCTTTCGTATCCTTTTCTCTTTCTTTGATCAACCTCCCCGAATCCCTCAGTTGTAAACCATTGCGAAGTAACTTCTTCGGAAACATTCTTAATACCTCTTTTTTAATCATCATCAGGCTATTATTATTCACGTCCACATGACGTGAAAACACTGGTTTCCATATTATCCAAGTGTTATGGGACGTTACCCATAATAACATAATGGACTATTCCATACGTAATAAATACTGCGCCTCAAGAGGAAGCAGGGAGTTCAGCCTGAAGTCGGGCGACCGGCTGATCGGCTGATCGGTTGAACTCTCTGCCTTCGGGCTGGGAGGAACCCGAACGAGGCTACGCTGAAGGGCGGAGTCTCTTTCGGGGAGTTAAACCGATCCTGAATCCGTTTATACGGGTTCAAAGGGCATATTTTTGGCCGAGCCCACGGGCTCAGAGATCCAACGTTAAACCGGACTTGTGCCAGATGGGGTGACTAAATACTGTTCAGTCCGAAGTCGGGCGACCAGCTGATCGGTTGAACTCTCTGCCTTCGGGCGGGGAGGAACCCGAACGAGGCTACGCCGAAGGGCGGAGTCTCTTTCGTTAGGAGTCTGTCAGTCAGTCAGTCAGTCAGAGCCAGTAGTCAGTCGAGTCAGAGGCAGACCGAAACAGAGTCGCGTTCAGACAATTACTGCAAGACATTGGAATAGTGATACTGGTCGAGACTACATTGTTCTCTCTACTAAACCTGATTGTTCATACTAACATTTTCTACTTCTCTGTATATATTCCTGTTTGTAATATATCTGTGTTATTCCATACCTGTGTTCGAGTTCTTCTTTATTGGTTTTACTTTGGACTTCAACCGTGGTACAAGGAACCGGACCATAACACCAAGTAAACACCGTCGCACAGTGGTCAGTTCCTAAATGGGTGACTGTGAATACCAACTTGCTTTAAGCTTGAATTTGCGAATCTAATGGATAATGGAAGGCAATTTTTCCTGTGAGCCGTGTTCCAATTCAATTTGCGTTTTTTTATATACAAGGAGGCACGGTGGAGTAAGGGATCGAATTGAGGAATCGGAGAACCGAGTTCGAATTCCAGTTGAATCCCTTTCACTTTTGTGCTAATATCCTTGTGAAAGGTATGAATCCTCTTATTCTCTCCCCAGCTATAGGTAAATAGCAGGACAGACCAGATTCTACAGACTTGGATGGCTACTGGTATACCGCAGAAAGGAATGGCAACCTACTGCGGGAAAAAATCTGCATCGTCAGCCATGTATCGAAAGATACATGATCACCTAAGTGTGTATCACGTATGGCACATAACCGATATTCATTTTGAGAAAGGAATAAATCCAATGTTCGCCCCGACCAAAGGTATGGGTCAATTAGTAAGACCTGTGATATAAAATATTATCAACTCCCAGATAAAATAAAATTGCGTACAAACTATTCAAAGGCATTAGATATCCCATAAAGGTTGATATGCCACTAAACAAAAACAACAAACCAACTACAAAATCACGTGCATTTGTTAGAGAAAACAGTAACTTGTCGAAAAAACCCACAGAAAAAGAGGAATTGTAAAAACCTGCAAAGCTACTTAGAAGAAGAAAAAAATGAGGAAAGAGAGGAAATAGTGGAGAGCCATCATGAGAGAATTCAGCTTGTATCGATATTCCGTATCTATTTCTATGCGGTGACCAGCTGTTAAATATTGCTAGTGAATCCAGTTAAATAAGACTTTCCCTGCCATCGTCATTTTGTAATTTTCTTCGCGTTCCACAAGTATTGGCACAAATATGATTTCATCATTTACCATCGCTGAAATATCTCATGAATATATTCACGTGTTGATATCGATTTAATCCATAATTGACAAAAATAATGTTAATTTGCTGTGTAAATTTTAAATTTAAAATTCGGAAAAAAATAATGCTTAAAAAGTAAACATTAATATTAAATCACAGCAAATCAAGGAATTATATCTTTGAAGGAAAAGAATATTTTCGAGATTTCTGTGACAAAGAGAATAACAGTGAAATTGAATTACAAAAGCATAATTAAAACTGACTAGCAGCTGCACATAAGAGGGTCGGCTTAAAGGTTCATCTGCTGACTATGTAGGTGTGATGCTAGAGCTGTGAAATATTGCATGCATTAATTTCAGCTCTTATTATAACTGCATTGTTTCTTTCCTGGTGCGAAGGTGGGCTGAAAAGGTCATAGGCTGACTATGAAGGAGTGATGCTGGAGCTGTGAAATCGTGCATGCCTTTATGTCAACGCTTCTTATTAATGACTGCATTATTTCTTTCCTGGTACGAGGGAGGGCTGAAAAGTTCTTAGGCTGACTATGAAGGAATGATTCTAGAGCTGTGAAATATTGCAAACATTGATTTCAGCTCTTCTTATTAATAACTGCATTGTATCTTTCCAGGTACGAGGGTGGGCTGAAAAAGTTCTTAGGCTGACTATGAAGGAATGATTCTAGAGCTGTGAAATATTGCAAACATTGATTTCAACTCTTCTTATTAATAACTGTATTGTATCTTTCCAGGTACGGTGGGCTGAAAAGTTCTTAGGCTGACTATGAAGGAATGATTCTAGAGCTGTGAAATATTGCAAACATTGATTTCAGCTCTTCTTATTAATAACTGTATTGTATCTTTCCAGGTACGAGGGTGGGCTGAAAAGTTCTTAGGCTGACTATGAAGGAATGATTCTAGAGCTGTGAAATATTGCAAACATTGATTTCAGCTCTTCTTATTAATAACTGCATTGTATCTTTCCAGGTACGAGGGTGGGCTGAAAAGTTCTTAGGCTGACTATGAAGGAATGATTCTAGAGCTGTGAAATATTGCAAACATTGATTTCAACTCTTCTTATTAATAACTGTATTGTATCTTTCCAGGTACGAGGGTGGGCTGAAAAGTTCTTAGGCTGACTATGAAGGAATGATTCTAGAGCTGTGAAATATTGCAAACATTGATTTCAGCTCTTCTTATTAATAACTGTATTGTATCTTTCCAGGTACGAGGGTGGGCTGAAAAGTTCTTAGGCTGACTATGAAGGAATGATTCTAGAGCTGTGAAATATTGCAAACATTGATTTCAACTCTTCTTATTAATAACTGTATTGTATCTTTCCAGGTAGGGTGGGCTGAAAAGTTCTTAGGCTGACTATGAAGGAATGATTCTAGAGCTGTGAAATATTGCAAACATTGATTTCAACTCTTCTTATTAATAACTGCATTGTTTCTTTCCATGTGCGAGGGTATGCTGAAAAGTTCTTAGGCTGACTATGAAAGAACGATGCTAGAGCTGTGAAATATTGCAAACATTGATTCCAGCTCTTCTGATTAGTAACTACTTTGTTTCTTTCCAGGTACTAGGGTGGGCTGAAATGTTCATAGGCTATGAAGGAGTGATGCTAGAGCTGTGACATATTGTATGCATTAATTTCAGCTTTTATTATTAGTAAGCGCATTGTTACGAGGGTGGACTGAAAAGTTCATAGGCTGGCTATGAAGGATTGGTGGTAGAACTCTGAAATATTTCATGCATCGATTTCAACTCTTATTAATAATGTGACACTATTTAGCTGTCGCGTGAAAATTAAAAGCGAGAAATAATTAAGGCGAGAAGAAGCTATCACGAAAAGACATACTGAGCGATGTTATTTTTTAACAAAGAAAAGTGGTAAAGATTTTATTTTCATTCGTGAAGAAAAGTATTTTTTTTCGCAGAAGATAGGAAATTCGTAAGATCTCGGATCTGTCGAATTAATTTATGCTACGAGGCGGCGAATAAAAGATAACCATCTGCCCATGGCAATAATGAAATTTCAAATTGGTCAAGTGGCCTCCGAAACAGAAGCTGGGAGATAATGTTAATCAGGTCACGTACTGACCGAGAAAAACATCAGCTGGCCACCCAAGGAAAAGGGAAGAATAAACCATTAAATATCTTTCAGAGATATCATTGTTTTTGGAAAGAGACCACCTGTTTTATTGTCCAGACCTGGGCATGATAAATGTTTGTTACCGGAATGGATAATTGGATACAGAGTGCGAAGGTGTCCAGATAACCACCCATTTGACGCTGGCGAAAATCTCGTTGATAAAGTCCAGGTAACATTCGGTTAAGATAGAGATTAAATACCACACTACGAGTCGTAGAGGTCTGGTGTCGGGAAGAGAAAGAAAAGGAAAAAAAAGATAATTGTTTTTCCTTTGAGCGATAATGGTAAACATGTGAGAGAGAAGGGAGGCCTGTTGACGCCTCTGAGGGGATTGGTGTGACATACCACTATGAGAAGGAGGGGAAACCTGTTGACGCCCTCTGAGGGGATTGGTGTGAGATACTAATATGAGAAAGGAAAAATGGGGGAGGACGATACCCTTAAGAACCCCTCTAAAGCAAAAAGTAATGGACTTCCAAAAAATGGAAAGTGATAAATTTTCCTGTCCGAAAACAAAGAAAATCATTATTGTGGATTTAGAATTATCGAGGAACTCAAACCCCGCCAAGCCCACCCGGTTTTGGTCGGCGTCCATATAAACAGAGTCGCAGCGAGTTAGTTAGTTGAGTTAGTTGCAGTTGGAGAGAGAGAGATGCAGGAAGCTGACTGAAGATCCACGCATCCCGACTTCAACTTCTAACCAAGAACAATTTATTTTTGAAGAACGACTTAGACTCCAAAACAAGTTTTACGAATATCGCCTGAAGACACCAATTATCGAAAAACAACTTAAGATATTAAGACTCGCCTAACAAACAAAAAATGTGTCACGAATCCATAGAAGCGGTTTGGGAGAAAGACGCAGTCCTGTATTCAGAAACCAGATATAAAGATATTTGTTATTCTTTTTTTAACACATTTGAATTTTTCGAGTTGTTACTTTATTTTCTTTTACATATACTTGTGCGGTGTTACCTTTGCTCGGACTCGGCTTGCATTGCGGCCCGGCTACTGGTTGATTTCGTCTACCTAAAATCAAATCACAAAGTGGGTAGGTTAGACTAGAAATTCAAGCAGTTACATCGGTAACCAGACGTTGGAGGCGAGCTGTGAACGACAAAGCTGATACCGAATCTAACCAGATTCCCATCCGAATCGGCCAAGGGTTAGAACGTCACATTTGGTGCCGCGACCAATTCCAAGTCACGTTGGTCGTCATAGGATAGCACGGGGGCGAGAGATGCCGTCGGGGTGACGTCACAATGTGCATTGATTATATCCAGGCAAAATGATACCTGACTATTCACAGAAGACTTCAAATGTAAAGAGTAGGGATTTTTCTTGCAGATGGACAAACGTTGACAGTGTGGTGTTATCATGTACCCGCAGAAAAAAGGGTTTCGCCCCATGAACATTCATGCTGAAATTGTTGTTATATTAGATGATGATGCTTCAGCTCTATCGGCAATGTAAAAGTGGGAAGATTAATTGAGAAGACGAGAGACCATTTAAGTTGTCCCAAGATCTAAATGTCCTGCAACTGCTACCACTTAGGAGAACCATTGTATTCACCGCATTGTGGGTGATGACAGGCGATTACTATAACTCTAATACCCGGTGCTATAAGCATATACGGTGAGAGAGTTGAGACTATACAGCACAATTAACTTGGCATGTCGAAGTTTTTTCTCGGTGGGTGTCACGTCTTCCGACACCTGATCAAAAGTGCATCAGTTGATCACACCACTGGGAAATCAGACGTTTATAATGGGGAATGCAGCGGAAACAACCTCTCCGCCTTTTTTTTTAAAAAGGCTAACGTCGTCTCAACCGCATTTACGAAAAATCTGTTGTGTTTATTTTCAAAAGAGCCATAATATAAATATAGAGTACTATGCTAAATTACTTAGCTAGTTATGAAAACAAATGCCCAGGGAAACTGACGTTAGGGTTTTTTCTTTTTATCGAGCACACAAGACTTTTGTTTCAATGGCTGTTGTGCGTGATTGTGTCTGTGAAATGGTTGATCACACTCTCTATTCTCCAGATTTGACTATCATCTGTTCCCTAACATGAAACAGTATCGAAGTGCTGATGACGTCATATCTGCTGTTGATGACTTTTGGGGGCCAAACCGATGAAAATTTCTTCACCAATGGGATCTATGCACTGCAACACCGACGGAAGAAATGTGTGGCCTGAAAATAGGACCACGTTGAAAAAGTACACCTCATTTCGACACATTCAATGAGCTTATCTTGGTTGATTATGAATTAATCTTACCACACACGTATAATATACTCACAACTACCGTGTACAAGCCTCTTTCAAGGTATGAAACAGTTCTAGTTTTTTTTTGTTTTTATTTTTGAAAAACTGTTTTTTTTTTTTCCATATATCTCGTTCATAATAGGATCCCAGATTATGAGCAATACTATTACGCCTATAAGACAAATATTGCACTATTGGGAATCATACTGGACATATTTTATAGAAAATGAATGGTCTTAAATATTTTTCGTACAAATAATATAAAGCAAGAAAGAAACAGGAAAAAAGAAGAAACAAAGAGACAGAAAAATGAAGCCGCATAGAAACAGCAAAAAAACAAGCAGCAAAAAACAGGAAAAAAAATCAGCAAACAAACCGAAATAAGCCGCAAAGAAACAAGAAAAAAAAACAACAAATAAACAGAAAATAAAGAAGAAACAGAAAAAAGAAGGAAAAGAAACAGAGAAAAAGTAGCATCAAAGAAACAAAAAAAAGAAGCAGTGTAGAAAGAGAAAAAAAAGAAGTAACTAATAAACAGAAACCGACAGAAAGAAGCAACAAAGAAATAGGGGGAAAAGGCAGTAAAGAAACTGGAATAAAAGAAGCACCAAAAAAATTCATGATAAAAGTAACAACAAAGAAATAGAATAAATGAATGTTAGAACTGCTAGTGACCATTTTATCAAAGGACACGGAATATAAATACTGATGACAGCACAATGGCAATTATCTGATAAACTTCCCTGTATGGCACCTAGATTTTATGAATTCAAGCGCAGTACTAGATTAGCGGCTAGGTCTCATCACTTAACAGTTGGCTAGATGCTAGAAAATTTTATTTCTCACTTGTGAAACTCTCTAGCCGTCTATTTGCTTCCTTATCAACTTCCCAAAATTTAACTGCAATGCACATCGTTATCTTCTCTCTTCTTAATGATTCTTCTTCTTTGGCTTCACTTCTTATTAGTATTTTTTTCACATATTCTCTCACACTGAGTAATCTCCACTTGAATATTAGTGTCACTATTGCCTTTATTCGGCTTAAATAATTATAAAAAAAATATAAAAAATTTAATAGACGTGGTTCCAATGCCTTCATTCAATATTATTTATCATCATTATCTACTATAGGTTGTATCAGTGAAGGTAAATGTATGTGTTATGTCAAATCCGGATGGGACTGATCTTGGCTCAGCAAAATTCCATGTATTAACCTTCCTATCAAAATTTTACTTTCATACATAATTGATAGTATATTTCTTCTTCTTTGTTTTGGTTTCTCTGATCATGTAAATACTAAATACTCTATTATTAAATCTAAGATAACATTGATTGGTGATGAGAAGGCCGATTTTATTTCACATTTAATAATGAGCTTCACAATGTTATTATTAAAGGATTTTATATTTAAACTGGCCAAAACTTTTTCAGTCATATTTGTTTGCTTTAGTGTTTTTTTTAACTAGGTTGTCTGAATATTTTTATATGTGATTGATTGATTTGTCAAGGAGAGAGATTAATATTTTTGTTATTTCTTTCGACAGATTTAGGGGAGCGGTGGCTATACTTGAAATAAAAAATTCGTTAATCGCACCAGCATTGGCAAACTTAGACTGATGAAGACCTACATGACGAAACGTACGCCATACGAAAATATATATATATATATAAACGTATGTCGTTAAATATAACAGACAATAAATGTCTATCATGTTTGATCATGAGCCGTTCTGAACTCCGTATATTTGTTCTAATTTCGGGTGAAAAACAAGAACAAAAATTGTCCAACATTTGGATATTTTTATTTCGCCATCTTTAGAGTGGTTATGCGGACATTTTAATGATATTCTGTTATGCTGACAGAAAATTTCTATGTGACGACGGTCGCAGAATTGCAGTGACAGGTCGTAAATTCGTCAACCGGTACTATGATGTCGTACCACGTGATAGATCAAAATATTCACAACCGAACAATATGTGTAGATGCACTGTAATGTGTTGTGAAAATCTTGAAATATAATTTCGTTGAGAGTCGGTTGCTTTGACTTAATGTAGATGACTTCCAATATATATATATATATATATATATATATATATATATATATATATATATATATATATATATATATATATATAACTTCGGACAATAAAAATTAAGGACGATTTCTGTACTGCATTATTCCGACAAAATGGAAAACGTAAGAATGCTGGAAAAACATAATAAAAATTAATTAAATCTTCCTTTTCCGTATTTAATGAAAGATGTATGAAACAAAGGTTTCTGCCCAAATACACATTAATATATATATATATATATATATATATATATATATGTGTGTGTGTCTCTCTCTCTCTCTCTCTCTCTATCTCTATCTCTCTCTCTCTCTCTCTCTGTATATGTGTCTGTATGTGCGTGTGTTTTTGTATGAATTAATTTACAGTGGATGATTTGAATTTAAAACTGTGAAAAACGAATAATCCAGAACCATTATTTATGAATTATTTTGTCAAAATCCCCCCCTCGCCAAATCTTGGTAGCTTTGTCACAATTGAAAAAAGAGTTACTTCGAATAGAAAATGGATAAATGCATTATTTAACCATCCTTATCAGAGGTGTTTATTACAATGGAAAGTACATATTCATAACATTGCAAGCTTCGGTATAACGATATGAATACTGAAAAGAAACAAATGTAAAAAGTTGGATTAAACATTACAAGAAGAAGAAGAAGAAAGAGGAATAGGAGTAAGAGGTGGACAAGAAGAAGAAGAAGAAAGAGAAGAAGAAAAGAAGATGAAGGAGGAGGACAAGAAGAAGAAAAAGAAGAAGAAAAAGAAAAGAAGAAGGAGGAGGACAAGAAGAAGAAGAAGAAGAAGGAGGAGGAGAATAAGAAAGAAGAAGAAGAAGAAGGAAAAGAAGAAGTAGAAGAAGAAAAAGAATAAGCTGCCAGAAGAAATAGAATCCTGTGCGATCTGCAGCCAATATAGATAAAGACAAGTTCATTTCTTTCAATGCGAGAAATGAAGAGGTTAACAAAAGCAGAATCCAGATTAACCCAAAAATGACATATCTAAATTTAAAAAAAAAAATCAGCGAAGAATAATAGAAAAAAAAGTCCGAAAGCAATCAATACTAACATAATATATATATATATATATATATATATATATATATATATATAAAAATGAAGGGATTAAATCCCACAAATATGCGATTCCTGTCGTACCTTCAGCACGGTAAATAAAATTAATACAGATTAATTGAAACATAGCAAATACATTTACACAAATAAATTGTATCCATAACAAATGAATTATAAACTGATTATGCGTGTCTGTGTATATATATATATATATATATATATATATATATATATATATATATAACCACTCAGTTTTTGCCAATTGATCTCTCAACGCTTTATTTTTTAAATAAATTAACGCTGGAATTTTTTCAATTAAATTAATTAACGCTACCATATTTTTAAATAAATGAACAAACGCGTTGGAAAAGGAGGAGGAGGAGGAGGAGGAGGAGGAGAAGAAGAAGGAGAAGGAGGAGAAGAAGAAGAAGAAGAAGACGAAGAAGAAGAAGAAGAAGAAGAAGAAGAGTAAAGGTATTACAAATGTTTCGGTGGGGAGGTAATTGAAAACTTTTTTTATTTTTTTATCCAGCCTCATATGTGCTTAAGAAGAATTTTTTTGTATATATGCTAGAACTCATGATTTTAATACTACTGTTCCGTGGTCTGGGTCCTCACTAATCTTTAACCTTTTATGTATCATATATATATATATATATATATATATATATATATATATATATATATATATATATATATATACTTAAGTTGTGACATATTTATGGGATAAAATGCTCAATATCAGAGATAGAGTGTGTGTAAATATAAAGTGAACATAGAAGTCAACACTTAGAGGCCACAGTCTGTTTCATGCTATATGCAATCGTCAGGCCTCTAAGTGTTGACTTTATTCATGTTCATATATATATATATATATATATATATATATATATATATATATATATATGGGTAAATTACGTGCACATCCTGTCTTCTGCCTTTTGTATTCTGTTCATCTTTCGGTAGAAATCCATCTCTCTCATTTCGAGAGAGACTCGGCTTGTTTAAATGGAGCTGTTCCTGTGAAACAAAATGCTTGCACCTCTTCGTATGTGTGTCTGTGCGTATGCTAGTAAGTAGATAAGTAGGTCCCCACTTCCCAGCACCGAACATATTCAAACAAGTATAAGTAGATACAATTTTTAAAAATATAATAGTTTGTCTAATGATAGCAAAAGTTTTAAACCCAGAGTCATAAACGTATATCTATACTACTGAATATATTAGATCTATCGCTGATATTGAGTACTTTCTAATACGTAGTGCCTCATATAATATAATATATATATATATATATATATATATATATATATATATATATATATAGATATAGATATATATATATATATATATATTGATACCATACGATAATCCATATGGAATTTCCAGGAGGATATAGATCTAGGGAGAGTTCTATGTCAAAAGAGAGAGCAACATTATAATCAATTAAAGAATATCGAACACTTAATATCCCATAGAAAATACATTTTATGTCATGAGAGCACTAACAAAGCAGTTCTCAATATTCAAGACCTACAAGAAAATCTTTTTGTGTTCTCTTTGTAGTTCTTGTCTTGTACAGATTTGTTTATAGGTCTTGAAGATTGAGAACTGGTTTTTAGAGCTCTCATGAAATAAAAATTATATATTTAACGGTTCTATCTTCTTTAATCAATAATATATATATATATATATATATATATATATATATAAACAGCACAAAATTTTAAAAATGTATGATTATAATCTACTGTAGAAATTATAGATGAACAATTCTTTATTTTTCTTGTTTAATTTAATAAATTAGGATTATGTAAATGTTTTAATTGAGTTAATGTTTCTTCGAGGCATAAATTACATATATAGCCTTTCCCATTGTAAAATTCCGTTCTAACTCTTATATCCCACGTAATTATGGATGTATTGACACGATTCTTTAATTGCCAGAATTGTTTGAACCGATAGCGATGTCAAAATTTTATATTGTTTCCAAGGAAAATCCTTGGAAATTTTGTTTTGTTTATCATCGAATGACTTTTTTTAATGTACGAATCATGAATAACACGTCTTTCTCCAGACAATTACATGATTATTGACCTTTTGCCGTGTGATTCTATACAACATTGATACTTTGGACAAAACTCAGCAAGACAGTTATTATGGGAAATAACTTACATCCAATGTTAAACGAAGCGCATATCTTTGACGGTCAAAATGTTATCATCAAGCTTATTAATTCGAGAGGCATTGTTTGATTCTTTTAATGACATTTTCTGTAAGACATTTAGTCATCATTACAGATATTGAAAAGCCGTTTCTTTGAAAGAATTTGATTGTATGCCAAAAATGATTTATACATGTGCAATTAGCATTATATATTTCGATACGTAATATAATTCCTACCAATTTGATAATTGATAATGAATTAAAGTTATTACGCATATGCCGGTGGTTTAATGGAATTCGAAACGAGAAATTGAAGAAACGAGTTCGAATTTCAGTTTCGTTATATTCACTTCGAGGCAAATACGCTTTGGAAGGCATCACTTCTATATATGTGAAAGATTAGGTTAGACTGGGCCGTTCAGACTTACTTGGCATCTAAAGAAAAAGAAAATCCTCAATTCAGTAACGTCAGTCCACTTCTGATGGTTTTTTCTTGGATAATCACTGTTGAAAAAGAGATCAAAAGCACCAGAAATATTGCCCTGCAGAAAGATGCTGGGAATTACGCTGATTGGTCATGTGGGTGATGAGCAAGATTTAAAGAAAATGGAAATATATTGACGTTCATTTTCAGAACCAGAAAACAAAATTGATATTGATAGGATACATGATGAGGAAAGAGGGACTGGAGATTATGACACTCAAAGGACATATTGTAAGACAGAGGGAAACAGTTAGTAAGTAGAGGAAGTCATGGAGAGCCGTGATTGTCTACTTCTTGAATGAGCATGTCACAGAGAAAGAGAATCCAAGGGTCAATAATTCTAGGGTACCAACTGCGATCACATAATCAATCATTATTACGTACTTTTCCATTTTGTCTAGCGTAATCATTTTGATTGTAACACTCACAACGATCCGGGCACTATAGTCTTGTTCATGTGTCCGTTGCATTACTTCGCTAACGGACTTTATTTATGCTAAGTGTCTTCATGAGGGAAGACATCCCGACTGCCTAAGTTCTCAGGCAATCTCGGAAAAAAATGGTGAGGTTCGCAGTTGTCTTCTCCATAGCTTGCAATTCAGAGTCTGCTTTCTCTTTCCTTGCAAAATTATCATCATCTCCTGCTATTTAAACGAATGGTACAGCTTTCATGCCTTTTGTATGAAGTAGTATAAAATGTCAGCATTTGATTATGTCTTTATTTTCTTTCCAAGTTACATGTACTATCCATTTTAGGTGTTGCTGCTGTTGAATGTCCTTGAGTGATACATTTCAACAATAACAGACCTCGAATGACGTGTCTTTATTTAATTGGTATAGTTGTTTGTGATTCAGTGCCGGTCCACGTGGTCCGAAATAAGATGGTCCTCAAAAGACCTACAGACTTCATAAGTCCTCATGCGATAAATTTGAACAATATCACCTACTTTAAGAAGACCACACGATTTGAATACCCGAAAAGGTTCATACTTACTTCAAAAGGGGGGTATTTTGTAGAGCATTGTTTTCAGTCGAAGGACTAAGAAAGATAAAGATCATTCTTGCCATACAAGAGCTGAAAAAGGGAAGTACATGGGAGACTTTGAGGTATAGGTTGACAACGCTTGTGAGAAAGATGATGGAAAACTCAGAGACCAAACAAGACCCAAGAGCTAGATATGGTTGTTCCGAGGTTCACCATGAAGCAAACCAGGAGAACATGTTAAGGTCTCAAACAGATAACCCCAAAACTGGGGGAAAAAATAATGAAAGTAGAAAAATACATTATACAATAAAAATAACAGCATAGTAAAAAGAAAATGCGATCAGTATATTTTTGAAAAATAATTCTATTACCAGAAATACATTTTTGTAAGGAAATTAAAAGTATACCAATATATTTTTAGTATATATATATATATATATATATATATATATATGTGTGTGTGTGTGTGAGAGAGAGAGAGAGAGAGAGATTGATAACGCAAAAATAATATCTAATTATTGTATCCAGGCAAGCAACAAACACAGAGTAAGCTAGTTGGAGGATTATGTTTCATATATATATATATATATATATATATATATATATATATATATATATATATATATATATATATGCATGTTTCATTAAAACGACAGACAAGTTACTACGGTTAAGCTTTTATTTAATTTTTCTTGTGTTCTGACAAGAGCTTTCTTTTCTGGACAAAGAGTGTGTAAGAACTGTCCGAATGTTCTGTGTTTCCGAGCGCTTTCGGCTATACCTTTAGACATTATCAAGGATGATCCGATTTTTCAGCTTAGTGTGTGTGTTCTGTGTATGTTCAGTGTGTGGTAGTGATGTTTTTAGTTTCCGAATACGGTTAGCACATTGTGGCTTTGTTCATAGTTAATATTGTTAAGAGTTGGCTTTTTCTTTTTTATTATTAGAGCTTCCATTATTTTTAGTCTTTTTTTGCAAGTGGATGCAGTTAATATATTTGTGTTTTCTACTAGTATGTTCCTAATAGTGTCGGGTAAATCTGAGTGTGTGTTTAAATGTGTTCTGATGGAACTGTGATCAGATAGGTGTAATGTAAGACGTCTGGATAAACATGTGGTTGTGTAGCCGATGTAATTATTTATGAGTCCGGACTGTCAGAACATTTCTATCAATCTATCTATTCTTTTGCAATTGTTTTTGTCTCTCTATCTATGCATCTATCTGTATATATATATATATATATATATATATATATATATATTATATACACACACACACACACACACACACACACATATATATATATATATATATATATATATATATATATATATATATATATATGTAGCTATCTAGATAAATAGATAGTTAATGATATTGTTTTGGTAATGGATAATTCCAAGGAGGATATTATCCAGACACCTCAATACATATATATATATATATATATATATATATATATATAGATAGATACATGTACATATATATAGATAGATAGATAGATAGATGTGTGTGTGTGTGTATGAAGAAGTTAATGGTTAGATTTGAAATAAACCCGGAAACAGTTGTATGAAAAAGTGCTCAATGCACATGTAAAAGAGAGAAAAAATTAACAGGTAAAGCTTTTAATTGTAGAAAATTAGGAAATCAGCCGATCCCGCTACTTTGGTTTCAACCTTTCGTTATCTTCAGGCGATTTCGATCAATTGATTTCCTAACGCTTTATTATTATTTTTTTAATTATGAAGGCTATATTTAAAAAAAAAAAAAAAATTAAATGAATAAGAGCAATACGTGATGTGTGGTCGAATATGAGGAGAAATCAGGTGCATTGGAAATATATCGTTGGGGAATTAAATGAAATATACATACGTTCATTTTATCCCATTTGAAATGAACCCAAAAGGAACTTTCATGTATGAATACAACGGAACATAATTTCCGATTTCTGTTTTAAAAGGTTTCTGGGGTCTGGAAATGTTAACATCTCTTGTTGATAAAAGTTTCAGATGTTATGTTGCTTTCATTGTTCTATCTATCTATCTATCTATCTATCTATCTATATATATATATATATATATATATATATATATATATATATAATTAAAATCTTGTTATTCCGTATGGATAATCCCAAGGAGGATGAAATCCTGGAGAGCTCAATGTTAAATCATTTTATTATATTAATATATATATAGTGGGAAGTGCGCAATATCCTTAACAGAGCTCATGTATATATATGTGTGTGTGTGGATGTGAGCGTGTTTCTACGCATGTGTGGATTTGTATATCTATCTCTCTGCGTTTCCATGCATTTATCTATCTATCTATCTATCTATCTATCTATCTATCTATCTATCTATCCGTGTTCTATTTCATGTATGTATTTGTCTGCAACATTTAATAAACAACCCTGTTGAAAAAAGCGCGGCGCCATGGCGTATCTTTCGGTACTCACCACCTCTAAAACCACAACAGAAGCGTGAACCCTGCTGTGCGTTATACAGGGGGACATCAAAAGGCTCTCTACGTAACCAACTCTCATTTTCCCGGTTCAGATTTTCATCCTAGTTGATTTTTTTTCGGCAGTTTCTTCTGGATGTTTTGAATTTGTTCAGTCATCGTTTTGCTCAGAGTAATCGTTGTTCCTTTAAGTTTGCCGACATAAAACGCCCTTTCTACATCAGGTAGGAGATGTACCAAATGTCTACATGCACCACATTGTGGACAGTTGGAGATCGCGGGCAATGGCTCTCATAACCTCATCAATAATGTTCTTCTCTCGTTTAACGAATTGTGGCGTCTTACCTTAAAAAGTGGCTAGTATACATAAAATTAAAATTAAAGAAAATGTATGATGGCTAATAACGTTCCATGTATAAAAATTCCAAATCATGATAATATTTTTAGTCTACATCAAACAATCTACTGAAGCTATGTAAGTGTTATTTCGTACATAGTAATTGTTAACACAGAATCCGAAACTAATTCGTTATCTTATTTTATATTCCGTCTCTCTCCAGGACGTTGGCAATCATGGCTCTCCACTATTTTCTCTCTTTGTACTTTTTTTTTTTCCTTGTTGCCATGTCTCCCAATGTCTGGTCTGCCATCCATTCATTCAAGCTCACCATGCAATTTATGCGTCTCTCTTGCCTTTAATCAGTCATCTTATCTCATTATGTTCTCGAGGAATTTCAACGGTTATAGAAGTATAATTGTCCTTTTTGTTTTAATTGTCTCAAGAACTACGCCGTTGTTCGGTCTAACATGCTTCTGCAGAACCACATTTTCTTGGCTTCACATATTTTTCTCTGTTACAGAAAACGAAGACCAGTGCCAGAATTTTTATCGATAGGTCAGAGTGCCTTGTTGGCGTGGACTTCTGAAAGTGATATTTTGTTTTTGTTTCGGTTCTGGATATAAGTCCAAAAGTGCGCGAAAACAACAAACGGCCAGAATAATTACGAAAAGTCGATACGCCGCCCCACATCTGAGCCAGTGACTGGCTAAGACCACGCGCTGAGGAACCCTGAGCTACCGTGCGACGTCTCTTCGTGTAACGTCATTCCTCCCGCTGCCTCTTAGAATCAAATCTAACACGACTGTCTCCAAATAAAACGAATAAGAAAAAGAAGCCTTGTTGAAAATTTGGGGTACCCCGGTGTACTAGTGAGCCAGCCAAAATGAGCTGACTCATTTTATAGTTCAACAATAGAAGGGTTAACCAATCAGAAGGCTCAAAATATTCAATGCGACGTGTATAAAGATGGCCATGTTTTTTCCCGAACACTCACGGCTAGCCTTTGATATCGAAGACTGAAGAATTATGGAACAGCTGGTGGTGGTATTGGCGATATAGTCAGATTCAGTAGAGTGTCTGACTCGTGAGTGTTAATCTTTAACGTTGTTTCATTGAACAGGTTATGTACAGCGCTGTATTCTATATTCATAGACTATGGTGAATATGGCCAACACATATAATCTAGTTGTTTCAAGTATTTAATTTATTTTCTGCTCGAATTTCCGTTATGAATAGTTACTGACACTATTTAAATGCAAACTAATGTCCCCATCGTTATTGTTGTTATCGTAAATTTTCGGAAGATGTGCTCTTCGGCCTTCATCAGGTGCATGTCAATCCGGATAATAACCAAATAGATTAAAACTCTTGTTCTTGAATTTGGTGATGTACTATTTATGAGTTAAATCCCTGGGTCTGGCAGTGTATACTTGGTCTGAGTGAAAAAAGGACAATAACTTAATAATACTGAAAAAGCAAAATAAGACCTAGCCGAGATATCCCTAAAGATGGGTATTAGGAGTAGAATAGTCTACGCCAGTAGATTAAATAAAATGTTCAATTCGGTTAACAGGATCAGCATACACCTGATGAAGATCAGAAGAGCCAACGATCGAAATATGGTTAAAGCAGCAACATAGATGAGGTCAATAGACCGCAGATAAATAGTGTAATTATTTATAGGTTAGAGAATCGTCCAACATCAATTGTCACATAGAATTTGAGATATAACATAGGCGTTCATCATTTTTTGTTTATTTCTGTCTAATCTTTAACGTTGTTTCTTTGAACAGATTACGTATTGCGCTGTATTCTATAATCATAGACTATGGGGAACATGGTCAAACACCCCTCTTTTCGATGATACCATTTTATCTAGTAACATGGGGACCGAGAGATGACACAGAACGCAACATTTCCTCTGTGAGGAGATTGTTCAGCATTCACTGCCATTTAGAATAATTAATATTATGTAACAGTTCAGTACTTGTTTTGTCTGTTTATAACACAATTTTCCTATTTCTTGATACTTTGTTTAGCTTTTTGCTTGCCTCTTTCATTAACCCATTGCCGATGCCGTACATTAAGCCTACTGATAAAACATTTCCTAGATATTTAAATTGTTTTACTTGCCTGATTCTGGTATTTTTTAATTTGCATGTTGAGCTGTTGCTTTTGCTGAAGGATGCTAAACAATACTCCAGGAATTGGCGCCAGGATGCCATTAGTCTGATTAATTCAAGAATCGCAGACAAATAAACACGTTAGATGAAAGTTGGCGATTTACACAACAATGATGAAGCCACATTTTTCTTTTGATGAGATGAAGTATTGTCAACCATTATTACGTTTGACTAGAATGTTTTTTTTTTTAATTTAAATTTAAATTTTACTTGTTTCCATTGCAAATGTTTAGATCGGTCTTCTGTCTAGTGTCGTTAGTTATAATATCATCTATATTGAAATCTTGAGATGTAACAATGCCAATTGTTATCGATTTTACGGGAGGATATCTTTATGTCAATGTTAGTTTCTTTAGAAAGTATCAATATGGCCATCATTCTACGCTTGCTAGTAGTAATATAGTCTTGAAGTTATGGTATAAAACATAGCAATATATTTGATTCACATTTATTTACAATAAATCAATTTACAGGCTTTTAGTTTCTCAAACAGGCTTTGACATTTATTCAATTTTTATTCATGTTTGAATAATACAGGGTTCATCAAAATTATGTTAGCATTATTATTATTCGTGATTATATCGATTACACATTTCCAGGTTGATGGAGAGATCATGGTGGGCCATTTAGTTGACCTCTGTACTTTCCTGATTAGATATTTTTTGATTTCTTGTTATGGCATATAACGAAGGAGCGAGTTTATAGCAAGCGAGTTCATGAGAGCAATGACAATAGGAACAGAATACGAACTGTTTTATCCGTTTCCTTTTAAATGACTTCCCAGGCATTAAATGCTACTGTTTCTCACTGGGATTTGTGTGTTGAAAATGATGGCAAACTAATTAAGACCGTCTTGTATATCATCTTGCTCATACGAAGTGTTTTAAACTATAATTAGTTAAAGGTATTCACCACGATTCCTCTAATAGCTTCGGCTTCAAATTTAGGATTAGTGGTAATTACGCTGATTGGTCATGTGAATGATGAGCAAGATTTAAAGAAAATGGAAATATAACGGCGCTCATTGTTAGAATAAGAAAACCACAGTTGATATTGATAGGAGACATAATGAGAAAAGTAGGGCTGGAAATTCTAACACTCAAAGGACATATTGTAAGACAGAAGGAAACAGTGAGTAACATAGCTGGTGAGTTTCAGTAAATAGTTGCAGTTGGAAGAGCTAACGTAAAGATAAATGTTACTAAGATCTACAAAGAAGACGAAGCTGTGGAGAGCCATTATTGTCTGATTCCTGAATGAGCATCTCACAAAGAAAGAGGAGGCAATGGTCAATAACTCTATGGTACCAACTGCGACCATATAATCAATCATTATTACGTTTTTTTTTCCATTTTGTCTAGCTTAATCATTTTGATGTTAACACTCACAACGATCCGGGTGACGTCCATATCGCAAAAGATGTTATACAAAAAAAGGTTTCATGTTAGGTACGCCTAAGGCTCTGGGAAATAAACCCGGCCTCATACCATGGGCAAGGCACCGCCTAGGGAGAAATCTCCAAGGTGCCTTGGCCAATATTCAGAGAATACATATCCCAGACGAAGGTTGTCGATTTAGACATAGGACATGGAAGATCATATCTACAGGGGGGGGTGCTTTGATCAAGGATGACCGATGAATCATTTCAGCGCATGTAGTGGCAATTGTGGGTATCAGCTCTGCATTTGCACAAGCCAGAGTGAACGATGACTTTCGGTAATGTAAAGTTTGTGCACTTTGGGGGCTAAACCAGCAAGCAGTGGAATCGTGGCATTGTGAGCCACAGAAAATTATGAAGCGTCAAGTGAATCGGTACGGGAAGTTAATCGCCGCACAGAGGGCCTATACTGAATAGTGATATAAGATTTGTTGTTCATCAGTGGAAATAAAAATGTTATATGAAAATTGCCATTACTTTTTTTAGTTGCCCTCGTGTGTTTGAATATATATATATATATATATATATATATATATATATATATATATTATATATATATATATATATATATATATATATATATATATATATATATATAAAAAAAAAGGCTTAAACACTAATATTCCATGGTCATAGTTTATTCCATTAGAATCGTAAATACGATCCAATTCTTTTTATTATATCCTTAGTCTGACATTGAGTTCTACCTGGATCCTATCCTATTGAAATTTTTTATTAAAAAAATATACATGTATGTGTATGCACCTATGTATATATATTTTTATATTTTTGCATATGTATGTGTATATTTACCACTAATATTATCTATATCTATATCTCTCTCTATATATATATGTATATATATATATGTATATATATATAATCCAACTATATATATATATATATATATATATATATATATATATATATATATATATATATATAGTTGATTAATTTGAGTTTGTGACGATAGGTTTTACTTGTTTGTTTGACGATCGCAAATAGCGTGAAACCCAGGGTCAAAAACTCACATCAATCTAACTAAAATGTTTGCTCTATCACTGATGTTGTGCGCTTCCAAATAAGTACCATATATATATATATATATATATATATATATATATATATATATATATATATATATATATATATATAACATAGAAATGTTTCATGCTATATGCAATCGTCAGGCGACGTGTGCCTGACGATTGTATATAGTATGAAACAGACTGTCGCCCCTAAGTGTTGACTTTATGTTCACTTTTATATTTACACACGTTCTATCTCTGATATTGAGCACTTTTATTCCATAAATATAGCACACCTTAAGACTATATTTCTTCATATATATATATATATATATATATATATATATATATATATATATATATATACAGACACACACAGCCCTGGTGAAGACCAGACACAAAAGAGTTAAAAAATATATAAAAAATATTCTTTAAAAAAATATAACATACTGTTATTTTAATCAAAATATATTTGCGAAACATTTAGATTTAATTGGAAGATGTAGTTTATCAAAAAAACAAGTGAAAATTTTAAGCTTGGAAGGAGTTTCGAATGAGTACTTAATTGTTGTTGTTTACAGGTTCAACTTGACCTCGTGTGATAGCACTTTTTAGGGTCCCAGCTATGGCAAATATGAACACACAAGCTAAAACAAAACCCTATGAAAGTAGGGAAATACATTTTTATATTAAAGATACAATCAATATATTTTTATATGGAAAAAAAATTCCCAACAATACTTATTATTGTAGAATTACGTACAACATACATTAATTGATTAATCTACATAATATACTAAATTCCATTAAAGAATCAAATGATATTCCAAATGTATTCTGTAAGGCTACAACATAACTGACACGTATTATCCTTTCTAGTAAGGATTTTTACGCAAACATGTATATGCTCCAAAAATGAATATCAAATACAATTTATTCAATTGTGAATGCAGAATAACCCATCTCTTATATTTATTACTTCAAAGTTCCCAAGAAAATTAAATTTCGGTGTTAAATGACTCATTAAGAGTTGATGTGCCGTTAAAGAAAGATATCAAATCAAAAATCTAGAGAAAAAGAAAATATTTGGCTACCATTCTGCGTGGATATTTTGCAGTCCCCATTTTCATTCTCTCTCTCTCTCTCTCTCTCTCTCTATCTATCTATCTATCTATCTATCTTGCTAGCTAGCGAGCTATCTCAATCTGTTTATAATCTATCTATCTATCTATCTATCATGCTAGCTACGAGCTATCTCAGTCTGTTGATAATCTATCTATCTATCTATCTATCTATCTATCTATCTA
The DNA here is from genome assembly GCA_903632075.3 of Acanthosepion pharaonis. Taxonomy (NCBI): domain Eukaryota; kingdom Metazoa; phylum Mollusca; class Cephalopoda; order Sepiida; family Sepiidae; genus Acanthosepion; species Acanthosepion pharaonis. Next base: position 1,026,297 of record CAHIKZ030000561.1, on the reverse strand, counting down.
TCTATCTATCTATCTATCTATCTATCATGCTAGCTAGCGAGCTATCTCAGTCTGTTGATAATCTATCTATCTATCTATCTATCTATTTCAGTTTGTTTATAACCCATCTATCTATCTATCTATCTATCTATCTATCTATCTATCTATCTATCTATCTATCGCAGTCTGTTTATAACCCATCTATCTATCTATCTATCTATCTATCTATCTATCTATCTATCTATCATGCTAGCTAGCGAGCTATCTTAGTCTGTTGATAATCTATCTATCTATCTATCTATCTATCTATCTATCTATTTCAGTTTGTTTATAACCTATCTATCTATCTATTGCAGTCTTTTATAACACATCTATAATCTATCTATCTATCTATTCATCTATCTATCTATCTCAGTTTGTTTATAACCCATTCATTCATTCATCTATCTATCTATCTATCTATCTATCTATCTATCATGCTAGCTAGCGAGCTATCTTAGTCTGTTGATAATCTATCTATCTATCTATCTATCTATCTATCTATCTATCTATCTATCTATCTATCTGTCGTGTCTCTTCAGGACGTTTTCGTTTATACTTCTACATTTTCCCTATCGTTTGTAGCTCTGAATAAATCTAGTCATTTTCTATCTCTCCTAAGCCCCGTCGCGTCATCCATTCACTTAAGCTGGCCAGGTAAATCATGCGCTCTATTTTTCTGTCTCTCCTGCCTTCAATCTGACTTGTGAGTGTCAAATTTTCGCAGACGTCTTTCATCATAATATGCCCTAGAAATTTCAACTTTAAGTATAAGTCTCATTTTGCTTCCATTTTTCTAAAACTTCATCATCCTCACATGTTCAGTCCGTGGTATTCGCAACATAAATCTGTAGAAACACATTTATGGTACTTCAGGTGCCTTCATTACCTGCGTGGAGAATGTCCAGAATTCACTGTCATATAGGAGGACTGCTATTACATCACGTATCAATAGTCTTTTCTTTGTCTTTAACAAAATTTGTTTGTTTCTTATTACTTTGCATAATATTTTTACATTTTTATTTTCTTCGTCTCTAGTTATTCTCAACATCTTCCTGTAGAACCACATTTATGTTGTTACAAGTCTCCCTCTTCATCTGCGAGGAGATTATCCAGTATTCACAACCATCTAAGAGAGAGATAACGTATGCAAAAATATGGAAAATGTGACACCGAAACAATACATTTCCAAACAAATTAAGTTTAAAAATCTTTTAACATAGGATAGAAAATGCGACAGCTATATCCGTACGCGTATTGGTCTAGAGAAAGAGGTATTTTACAAGCTAAGCAAGGTGCTGAGAAAGGGAAAAGATGTCATCAGAAAAAAAGAAAGCAAGACATGCTGGATTGCTATGTGATATCCATAGTACTATATGACAGTGAATGCTGAAGAATCATCTCCCTGGAGTAAACCAATAACGTGGTTCAACAGGAGACAGAATTCCACAGTCAGTGCCAATAAATAAGGAGCCAGACTTTCTTGTCTTTCATAATCCATTTCCCCCCAAAAATAAAATAATTTTAAAAATGTTTTAACATAGAATGGAAAATGCGATAGCTAAATCCGTACACACATTGTCTAGAGCAAGAGGTATTTTACAAGCGAAGCAATGTGCTGAGAAAGAGAAAGATGTCATTAGAAAAAAAGAAAGCAAGTGATGCTGGATTGCTATGTGATATCCATACTCTTATACGGTAGTGAATGCTGAAGAATCATCTCTCAGTGAGTAGAAAACTGAAGACAACCAATAACGTGGTTTAACAGGAGACAGAATTCCATAGTTAGTGCCAATAAATAAGGAGAAAGGGTTCCTTGTCTTTCATAATACATTTACAAAAAAAATTAAGTTTAAAATGTTTTAACATAGGATGGAAAATGCGACAGCTAAATCCGTACACGCATTTGTCTAGAGAATGAAGTATTCTACAAGCTAAGCATGCGTCTGAGAAAGGGAAATATGTCATTAGAAAAAAAGAAAGCAAGACATGCTGGATTGCTATGTGATATCCATAGTCTTATATGGCAGTGAATGCTAAACAAACACTTCACAGTGAGTAGAAAACTGGAGACAACCAATAATTTGGTTCAAAAGGAGACAGAATATCATGGTCGTTGCCTATAAGTAAGGAGGAAGGCTTTCTAATCTTTCATAATTTATTTCCAAAAACATTAATCTTACTTATTATAAAACGCAGATTGTGTGTGTGTGTGTGTGTGTGTGTGTGTGTGTGTACGTTTATATATTGGATCGGATTTCCTACATTTTTCAACCAATTTCAACAAAACGTCACAGGACTTCGTAAAATTACCTTGAGGTTGTTCTGACAGCGCCAAAAATTAGAAAAGTACAATTGTTTTTGCACGAAATCAATTTGAAAACACGATAAAACACGATTCTGTCACAAGAATGAAAGCGGGACAACTCATATCGAGTTATACTAATTATAAAACCCAGGTTGTTTGTGTGTGTTCGTTTATATATGGGATCGGATTTCCTACATTTTTCAACCAATTTCAACAAAACTTCATTTTTTTTTTGGCAGGTAGTGTTTCTTATTGTCTTGCACACTTTTTTCTTTATTTTTACATTCAAAATACTTTAAAAAATTCCATTTATAAGACAATTGTTTTAAATTCTATTCAATCGATAGACTCATAACGATTGAAAACAATGTTTTTGTTTGAGTTTGGGTTTGACCAATTCATAAAAAAAAACAAAAAACAAAAAAAAAAAAAAAACTAATTAAGACATGCGTGTCCGTCAACCTTAAACAATAATCTTTGTCAATTTTATTTTTCAGTCTTTATGATGGTCGATACTTGATCTTTCTCTTACTGTTACATCCCCGGGCAACGCCGGACTGTACTGCTAGTTTTAAATAAAAATGAAATATGCTAAATTCATAAACGTTTCTTGCACGTTCCTTATACTATCATTCATATATGTATACGATAAAATTGTTCAGAAATGATTACATTTATGACATAAAAATTAATTCTCTTCTTATTTCCCTTTCTATATTAACATCTATATCTAAGTCACGATCAAGATCACGAGTCCCGTGACCCCTTCAGGTCATAAGGGCGCTACATGTACTGTAGCCGTTACAGTAGTTGTGTGTCTTGGGCAAGATAAACTGGCGGAGACTAACCTTCTCCAGGCTAATCTATATAATTACATACATATTATTAGCGGATATAGATATTCCCAAATAAATGCTTTTGTAACGAAACATGTGCACACAAGTATACATATAGATATATGCATTTATATATTCTCAAAATTATTTTCCGCAATCTATATAACTATTTGTGTGTGTTGCTGTTCAACCCCAACCGACCTAACCCATGTGCGTGTATGCTTATCCATTGTTGTTATTTTGAAATTGTAGTGAGTTAAGTCACGCCTTACTCGTCATGTGTTGCCTCAGGCTTGTTAGTGGGTGCGTGTCACGAATTGCTTCCGGGTAGATGGAAAGGCGAACACCAAGTTGCGACACTGGTGAGAGAAATCGGAATCCGTGCATAATGATTCGACATTTGCAGAAAACGCGGTGGGAAGAAGAAAAAAGAAGAAAAAAAGAAAAAAAAAGAAGAACAAAAAAGAAAGAAAAAAAAGAAGAAGAAAAAAGAAAGAAAAAAAAAGAAGCAGACGAAGAAGAAACAAAAATATGATCAATAAAAGGAAGAATCGAAAATATAATGGAGGATGAAAACCGGAAGAAGATGAAATAGACATTAATGAAGAAGAGAAACGAGAAAAAGAATTCTGTAA
>CAHIKZ030000561.1:1002500-1020000 GCA_903632075.3 Acanthosepion pharaonis | reverse complement strand
TAACACTGCATCATCAGCATATTATAAAGTGTTATGATTGATGCCAATTTCTAAAGATACTGTTAAAATGTCGGCTACTTCTGTCACTACGAAAATACTTTGCTCTGACTGCTTCAGATGTGATATCAAGATGGTTTTTTTTTGACAACTGTAATTTAGAGCTGGTCAATTTTCATTTTACAGTTAAAACATAATTTACTCTCTCTTGCGAGGATAAGCTAGTTTGAACGTCCCCCGGTGTCGCTGCGCCAATCGTGACGACTGCTTGGCCGCGCCCGCCGTGCTGTCCTGGTCGCGGCGCCAATTATGACGTCACCCCGTCTGTCTCCGCGCCGTCGCCGTCCTATCCTGTCCTGTGACGACCAATGTGACTTGGTATTGGTCGCGGCACCAAATGTGACGTTCTAACCTTTTACTGATTCGGATGGGAATCAAGTTAGATTCGGCATCAGCCTTGTCGTTCCCAGCTCGCCTCCAACGTCTGGTTACCGAAGTAACTGTTTTGATTTCTAGTCTAACCAACCACGTTGTGATTTGATCTTAGGTAGACGAAATCAATCAGTCGCCGGACCGAAATGCAAGCCGAGACCGAACAAGGGCGATATTGCACAAGTATATGTTAAAAAAAATAAAATAATTACTCGAAAAGTTCAAATGTGTTAAAAAAGTATAACAATATTTTATATCCGGTTGCTGAATTCAGGACAGAGTCTTCTTCCCAACCCGCTATATGGATTCGTGACACTTTGTGTTTGTTAGGCGAGTCTTAACATCTTAAGTTGTTTGTTATTTACGAAACTGGTTCTTGGTGTATCTTCAGGCGATATTCGTAAAACTTGTTTTGGTGGTGTGAGTCTAAGTCGTATTTCAAAAATAAAGTGTTCTTGATTAGAAGTTGAGTCGTGATTTGCGTGGAATCTTTCAAGTCAGCTATCTTCAGAGCTCTCAGCTCACTTCAACTAACTGGAACTTAACTGGAACTGGAACTCGAACTCAACTGATTTTAACTCGCTGCGACTCTGCTTATATGGACGCCGACCAAAACCGGGTTGGGCTTGTCGGGGTTTGAGATTCCTGGATAATTCTAAATCCACAATCCACTTCTTTGTTTTCGGTCAAGAAAATTTATTATTTTCGATTTTTGAAAGTCTTTTCGTTCTCCCACCTTCTTCTGTTCTCATGTTGGTATCTCACCATACCCTCAGAGGGTGTCAACGGGTTCCCCTCTCTCTCACAGTGGCATCTCACACCTATCCCTTCAGGGGGTTCAACAGGCCTCCCCTCCTTCTTCACATGATTACCTCCGCCTAACGCTCACGCCACCATTCAGCTAATGGGCACTCAGCGGCGTGGGTGTGGCCAGACTAGCCTCGGTTTAAAAAATCTGGCTCAAAGAAAAAAAATTATGTTCCTTTCTCTTTTTTTCTTTTTCTTTTCTTTCTCTTTCTTTCGTTCTGCCCGACAACGAACCCTTGGACTCTTATCTTAGCCAAATGTGACTTGGTCTTTATCACCCGGGGCCTTCGCCAAACAAGTGGGTGGTCAATTAGACGTATTCGCATTCTGTTGCTAATTAACTGTTCCGATATAATAGTTTCGCTATCATAGCCAGTCTCGACAATAAACAGATGCTTTTTCCAAACGTCCCTTCCGCAGATAACTAATGGTTTAATCTTTTGTTTTTGTAACTCTGTGTGGTCCAGCGACATTTTGTTTTTCGGCCAGCGCGTGTTTAATTAATTTTTATCACTTTAGAATTCTGTCTCGCAGGTCATTTGACCAACCTGGAATTTTCACCATTGCCATGGGCAGATTGGCTATATCTTATTCTCCGCCCCGTAACATAAATCAGATTAAATCCAGTATCTTTTTTTCTCAACAATGGAAATGAAAATTTTACCACTTTTCTTTGTTAGAAAAATAACATCGTTTAGTGTCCTGTTCGTGATGGCTTCTTATCAACTAAATTTAATTCTCGCCTTTTTTTTCTTCTTTCTTTCTAGCAAGCCAAATAGTGTCACACAAGTTTCCACCTCTTCTTGTACGATGCCTATTCAGTCACTAGATGGGTTTAGCTTGAGAACACCAGTTGCTGTACGCTTGGATGTGTGGGGTATGTGGTTGATAACAGCTCGGAATTGTTACTTGCTGAGCCAAGTTCCAGTTCAAATTGGGCTCGTTATATTCATTTACATTTAAATATCCTTGCGGAATGTATGAATCCACCAATATATGTGTTAATTATCAAGACTTGTGTCACTAACACATTCTAAACAAGCCACCTATCGCATCGGTAAGTAACTGAGTTCAAACTACAATGCTATTTAACTAAGAACTGCAATGAAAAAAAAGACATACCCCTGACATACACAAGGCCCTTCGTCTTACGCTCAACAAAACAGACTCTCGAAGATGTTGGATTTGACTCGCTAATGGTCAATTTCCACGTCTATTAATTGATGTTATTTCCAGACCTATCTAAACCCGGGGTGGTAGCACTTGTTACGGGGTCCTAGTTTTGGGCAAATAGTGAACCCCAAACCATAATCTATGAAAGCATAAAAATACATATTTGTCGTAAAATTTCTAGTAATATATTTTTATATAAAGATGATCAAATATACATATTTATATTAAAATGACCAATACCTATTTATAGTAAAAATCCCAAAACTACATTTTTAAAGCAAATATAACGAGCAATATATTTTACCTATAGTAGAAAGTATATAATTGTATTTAAAATATATTTAGTTTAAGCCATAAAATTGTGTTCACATTATTTGGATATCAGCATTAAATAAGCCATTCAGGTTCATGTGCCGCTAAATTAAAACAGTCAACAACCAACTGGTTTCCAGTCGGTACCTACTTTTCCACAAGCGGGTGTCTGCAAGCCTACCACTATTCTACACGCGAAAAATACAATCATATGAAATAGGACGTGTCGAGACAATTGGCTATGACTCTTGAGTATGACGATAAACTATTCACGCATCCTCTGTAAGACAATAAACTACATTCGACAGCAAGGCCTTTGATTAGGAGGTTTTGAGGAGCGTGGAACCACCTCTTAATTGCTGGTGTTCCCAGGTCCACCCTGACCCGGGGTACTAGCACTCGTTAGGGTCGCAGCTACGGGCAAATAGTTAAAACCCGAAAGGTGCCAAAACACTATGAAACTATAAAATAGGTTTTAATACACGCAATACATTTTTGTAAAAAAGTATTACCAGCAATGAAATTTGATCAAAAAATAATTATTACCAGCAGTACATTTTTACCACCAATATATTTTTTTTTAAATATTACTAGCAATAAAAATCTTGTCGACATTAAATAAAACATTCATGTTGATAAGCCGTAAGACAAATCAAATATTGAGACGCTGAAGCCATAAATGTGTTCGCAGACTGAATAGCAGTAATATCAAGGTATTTTATCGTATCGAGCTGCATAAAAATTACAAACAGGATTAATTTGTTTCAAGTAACATTATATAAAATATAGCCAGCAATACATTTTTGGAAAAAAATATTACCTTTAATAAAAACCCTGTCGGCATTAAATACACTATTGAGGTTGATATGCCGTAAAACGAACCAAACCAAATCAAACGTGAAGACTCTGAAACCATAAATGAGTTAGTAGATTGAATAACAGTAATATCAATGTATTTTATAGTATCAAGTTGCACAAAATTACAAACAGGATGAATTTATTTCAAGTAATATGTAAAATATATAACGCTAATGTTGAACTAGATAGAAATATCAAACTAATTATTTACTATGAATTTAAATAAAAATCTAAACTTATTATCATAGCTAAAAACACATCATTGACAAAATTAAAAATATACCAGTGCAAAATTATTTACGAAATTAGAATCCTGCTACGTAAATGAAGGGTTACAATCACATTACATAGAAACACCGGTTCCAGTACAATCACCGAAGTTAAGCAATGTCACACCTGATTAGTACCTCGATGGGTGACCACTTGGGAATATCTGGGGCTGTAATCTGGGATGTGCTGTTGCTTTAATGGATAAAGACAAAGAATTGTTAACTGGAGAATCGAGTTCCAATTCAACTTGGGTTCGTTATATCAACTGACATGCAAATACTCTTGAGACAGGTTTGAATCGACCTCTTCTTCCACCAGCTATGGTTCAGTTAACAATTGTATCACTTAATCATTAATATTAAAAAGGAATATTACCAGCAAAAAATTCTTGTCGGCATTAAATAAAATATTAAAGTTGGGATGCCGTAAAACAAACCAAACCAAATGACGCCGTGCAAAATACTAAGAAAAAGAAATTGATCTCCAGTCAAGGGAAAAAAGAAAACCGCAGTCGATATTATATCAATGCAATCCACGAAGCTTTCCTTCGTTTTATAGTATGTGCTCCACGTAGGCTATGTATATCTTTGAAATTCCGAGTCATTATTCTGTAAACTGGTTGGTATACAACGCTAAATAGCCCCGTTCTTCACTATATTTAAACCATAACTGGTACAGAGAAAAATATTCATGCCTATCCCAAGTGTAAGTGAATGGAACGGAGTCTACTAGAATTCGAACTCTCCACTCCGATTCCTCTTCCCGAAACGGTAAAACTTACACCACCTGCACATCATCACTGACAGGAACAGAAAAGTAAAATGGTATGGGGACGTTTCAAGAGCCAATATTCTTACCACTAGAATGACACAATGAACTACCTTAAGCAAAAAGAAAAGAGGCGCATAGTGGGGAATGTTGATGCTGCTGCTGATGATGAATCGGTTAAGAACCCGAAGTACTGAAGCAACAGAGAAATTATCAAAGAAAATAATTCTAATAACATAAAACAAAGACGGATTTATGATCATTGTCCTATAAAACTTATGTCTAAATACACCTTTACTCATTGTCCTATAAAACGTATGTCTAAATCCACCTTTATTAATTGTCCTATAAAACGTATGTCTAAATTCAACTTTATTCATTGTCCTATAAAACGTATGTCTAAATTCAGCTTTATTCATTGTCCTATAAAACGTATGCCTAAATCCACCTTTATTCATTGTCCTATAAAACGTATGTCTAAATCCACCTTTATTCATTGTTCTATAAAACGAATGTCTAAATCCACCTTTACTCATTGTTCTATAAAACTTATGTCTAAATCCACCTTTATTCATTGTCCTATAAAACGTATGTCTTAATTCACCTTTATTCATTGTCCTATAAAACGAATGTCTAAATCCACCTTTATTCATTGTCCTATAAAACGTATGTCTAAATCCACCTTTATTAATTGTCCTATGAAACGTATGTCTAAATTCAGCTTTATTCATTGTCCTATAAAACGTATGTCTAAATACACAAACACCTTTATTCACAACTCAGTAATAATGTTAATACTGTTATAAATTATCGTATTGACTTTTTGCATACATTATTGTTAATCATTTCATACCAAGCAAGACAATAAAGAAGACACAGAGGTTAGAGAATACGCGGCATAAACACTATTAAGGTGAGAGAACAATAAAAGGACACAAAATAAAAACAGATAACGATTGACGTTGCAATTCAGAGAGCTAATCTTTTCGTTAGATGCAAAGTTTTACATAGCTGCAGGAGAACCTTTGTTTCCAAGGATTTCCATGAGATTAAGTCTCGAAAATATACGTTGTATACATCTATTACCAAGTTTAATAACAAACAGAAAGAAATGTAAATTTTGTAATTTGTTCAATGTGTATCTCTTCATAATCTGTAGCCCCAGAATTTGCGGTCCTCAATGTTCAAATAAAGAAGAGAAAAACACTTTCAAATATCTTCAATGCCCTAATTATTTTATATTCAGTGCGAAGTAAAAGGATCATAAAATATTCAAAATTAGAAAAACGTCCACGCCTTGAAAACCCAGTGAAATAAAAAAAAATATTGTCCTACCAACAAAGTCTCTCACATCTACAATTCAAAAGAACTTCTCTAAACTCAACATAAAATTTGTTACAACTACATCTAAGTCAAGAAATGTCTTAGTTAATACTAAACAAAACAATAAGCTAAGACCTTAAAGAGGAATTTACTTCATCGCCTGTAATAATTGTCACCGAAAATATAGAAGAAACCTTAAGGAAACTAAATAAAATATTATATGAACACAAAAGGGACATTTTACAAAAGAATACATCGAATGCGTTGGTTTCCCACCTTAACGAGATTGATAACAATTTTGACATGAGCAATATTAATCAGATCAAAGGAGAAGACAATTCACTACGTCAAAAATGTTGAGAGAGTGCTTTGATCACAAGGTCATTAACATTAAATACGCGCCTTGGCTCTTACAACATTGCACAGTATCTGGAAGACCTTTGATTAACACAGCGTGTTATGTATAGTAAGAAATGTGAAAGAAACAATAATAAAAATAACAAAAACGCTAAATGAAATCGGCTAGAATATATATATATATATATATTAAAAAAAGAACAGAAAGATATATAATCCGGTCTTTAATTTAATTACAAAATTAAATTCGGAGCTTTCAGCTTCCATTTTTGAAGCATGGTTAGAACTGTATAGCGAAAAAAAAAACATATTTTAAATCATTTAATTTATAATATATATATATATATATATATATATATATATAGTATATATATAAATTTTAGTTTCATATATATATATATATATATATATATATATATATATAACTAAAATTTAAATTCCAAGCAACCCTTGTTCGTGTGCATGCGTATTTCGAAAAGCTTTTCCAGTTTATCATAAATTTTCTCCAAAGTATATTATATATATATATATATATATATATATATATATATATATTTGCTCTACCTTATATTTAGAACATTTGTAGAAGTAAATGCTACGAATATAGTATTTTTACTCCGTCTGTTCTTTCTTTCGTTTGTGTATATATATATATATATATATATATATATATATATATATATATATATATTATATTAAGTATAAATATAAAGTGTGCACTGAAGTTAACACCCCAAGATTACAATCTCTTTCATACTTATATTCTTATAATAACTAAATAGTCTGTACCCGCTGTATGTTAACTTCAGTGTAGACTTTATATTTATACTTAACATAATATATATATATATATATATATATATATATATATATATATGTATAATCCTTGATTGAGCAATTTAACCAGCAAATATAGCATAGCTTAAAACTTTTTTTTTCATATATATTATTTTATAATTTTATTATCTATTTTATATAATATTTATTTTAATTTTATTGCACTTATTAAATATATATCATTTTTTTTCCTTTGAAGTTATACATCATTTCTGTTTTAGTATTTCTTTCAACTTTTTCATGTTACCGCGTTTTTGTTTTCTGTATTAATCTATATTTGTTTTTGTACATCTAACCATGTTTTTACTTATTACATCAAGCATATCCTTCGCCGAGCTGGCTAGCTCCTCAATGGCAATGCTGTATGTTCTGGTTTTTAATTTAAGTTTTGCCATTCTTTCCTTGCACTTATGCCATGAAAATATAAATACGTAAACTTCAAGGAAAGTGTATCAAAAATGAAATTAAAAATCTGGAGTTACCCCTTGCCATGGAAGAGCTAGCCATCTCCAAAAACGATATGCTTGAAGTAATAAATAAAATTCACTTTAGAAAAATTGAGAGCGGCTTCCAAAAGCAATTAGCTACCGTTGGAAAAAAAAATACACCAAAGATTCTAGTTAATGGCTACAAGACAGTAAATATTTACAAAATGAGCACTAAGGTTTCCGGGAAAATATAAAGGAAGACGTTACCAAGATGTATATAATGACATCGGCTTTATACATTGAAAGTATCAATGAGGAGGCGAACAACATCACCTACAAGCTGGGTGTAGTTGACAGGCTCCGGATATTATGCGGCAAACAAACATTTCTACCTGTAAAGGACCATAAAAATGACTTAAACAATAACCCTGCATTTCGCCTAATTAACGCAACTAAGACTGAATTAGGTAAAATAAACCAACAAATCTTGCAAAATGTGTGTAATTTATTAAGAATTATTACGCTGGTCAATCAATGAAGTGTAGGGTGGAAAATAATTTGTCACCCACATGGACTCTATCGAGACTGGAAAATTCCTGTTCAGATATAGCAGAATCACTCCATTTTCGGCCTTATCTCGTACTTGTAATTGTAGAGGATAGCAAGAGCTGTCAGTTAATGACTGGGGCGCCATCTGGAACCGGCGATTTTTCCAGTATCTTTAGCGATAGATCATATGTACGAGTTCCAGTTGAGCTTTGGCCTGTGTTCAGAACCCAATAAGCGCTCAAGGCACAGGCCCTCCCTAAGAGAAAGTCCGTTCATCGTCATAAAAAAAAACAAAACAAAAAGAAATTGCAAAAATCATTGATGCTTTTAAATTTCGAAGATATTGGAAATAAACCTTTTGAGTATAACATTAAACGACGTTCAATATTTTATAAATTGCACATATAAATAAAAAAATCAGTTAGGAAATGAGAGATTGTTTTCTTTTAATTGATCTTGCATATTTCATCATCAGAATAAACTCAAATGTATTCTTGGTTCAATCGAACTGAAAATAAACAAAATATAGGCATTCCTGAAGTATGACATCAAAAATTTTTATTCATCCATAACGAAGAAAAGATTGCTTCAGACTTTGAAATTTGCTAAGCGTTTCGTTGATATCAGACCGAAACAGTTGGAGATAACCTTGCATTGTAGTAAAGATGTGTTGTTTTACAATGGCGTGGCATGGATTAAGAAACCAGGCAAAGGTGCATTTGACGTCACAAAACGTTCCTTCGACGGTGCATTTGACGTCACAAAAGGTTCCGTCGACGGTGACTTTGACGTCACAAAAGGTTCCTTCGACGGTGCATTTGACGTCACAAAAGGTTCCTTCGACGGTGCTAGCGTTTTGGAAATGATGGGCCTGTATATTTTGAATAAGATCAACGATATAGTCCGTAGAGACAAGCACAAGCTGTGTAGGGACGACGGGCTTATGATAGTCCGGGCAAGTAAACAACAGAATTAGAAAACATCTTTTCAAAACACTTCAATAGACTTCAATTTCAAATTGAGATCGATACGAACAAAAAATTAGTCCACTATTTGTATGTTGAATTTAATCTGCAAACCGCCAGCGTCTCGCCTTACATTCTGATGAATTCTGATGCGCTCTCATGTGGAAATGTTTTTTATAACACCTATTTTATATATTTGTTTTTAAGCATTTCACACAAAGCAACGTAGGAGTGCTACTAGCACGCAAGGGTTTACAGAGAGTGAGAGCAAAAGTAAAGAGAGGGTATTTGAGGAAAGTATATCGATGACAACAGATATAAGGACCAACATATCGGACGGTGTTGATTGTCATTACATTTGAATATTTGAAGATTATAGCTATCAGGGAAGAAAATAGGAGAAATGGAATTCAGCTGTCGGGAAGTGTGAGAGAATAAGCTTTTGGAATAGAATGGGCGGTTCCATTTGACCGTTTCGACAGTAAAAGGGTGGTCCCAAGAGTCTAGCCCAGTAGCACGATTAAATTCATGCATTTGGGGTACCAGAGAAAATAACTCGTCAGAGCAGTTGGCAGGAAAATATTTGAGAGGATATTGATTAGTAACCATGAAAATATCTGAGATGGAATAGAGTAATAACGATACATGCAATGAGAAATTAATATATGGATTAGATATTATAATATATATATATATATATATATATATATATATATATATATATATATGAAAAATATACTATAAAGTTTATTTATGGGGTAAAGCGCTCAATATCAGCGATAGAGCGTGTGTAAATACAAAGTGAACATTGAAGTCAACATTTTTTTTTTTAGACGCAATCGTCAGGCCACCTGACGATTGCGTCTAGCATGAAACTGCCTGTCGCCTCTAAGTGTTTACTTCAATGTTCACTTATATATATATATATATATATATATATATATATATATATATATATATATAGGAAATTGCTACATGTCTGTATCACGAAAGTCCCATTCTATGATCAAATAATATCGACTTTTATATCAAATTCGAATTCTTTGGCTACAGAGGTTCTAGCCTGCACGTCTAAGACCCGCTATGCCACACACGTTGTTGCAAACCACACACATTCAATCCGTTATCAAATGGGTAGAAATAATTTACACTGGAACAGCTTCTTCCCGCGAACCTCTGCTGTATAGGTTGAACCGGTCTGGTGAGAAGACGCATCCTTGCCTTACGCCTATTTTCTATTTCCCTATGCACATGAATGCTGTTTGCTGCCAGTATAGGTTTTTGATCATTGTGATATATTTCCAAATATATTGAGGTTGCTGAGCAGTTCAATCAGATCCTTGTGACGTACTTTGTCGGAGGCCTTTGCGTAGTCTTTGAAGAGTATAGCATTTGTATAGCTCTTTCTGATAACGTTCTGAGCATGAATATTGCGTTTCTTGTTCCAGTATCTTTAACGAACCCGCACTGTTCTTGCCCTACCTCTGACAGTTCTCCCGTATATGTGCTTCCACGCGGAACATATCTATTTATTGTTCTCTTTCGCTATCAGGACAAAGTGGTGGCAATCTTCTATCGAATATCAGATAAAATTGATAATAAATATTCAATTACCCTCGTCCAGCTTCCATATCTGCGGTGACATCTATATCCACCATAAAGAAGGGCCAGTCCACTTCAACAAAACCAATGATGAAGGCAGATATTGCAGAGATTTCTACGTCACCTGTGAACTAACCCTGATCATCGAAGAACTATCCGTTTCTCCGATGCTACGGACATCAGGGGACCTCTTTCTAACTTCCTGTCTGGATAAATGCTTAGCAAAAATTTACCCCCCCCCAGATAAATCAGACCATTCTCTAATCAGTGTCCAGATTGATGTCAATCCTAAGGTATTATCTGATGTTCCATAGAATTCGAAGGCAAACTATGAAAGCTTTCGATCCTACAGGATAAATTCTCCCCTGTCGATCTTCTTCAAGCATGCTCTCTCCAAAATTGCTGGCATTGTCACTGATTGGATATTTTCTGGAATTAAGTGTTTTATACATGTAAAAAAATAATCCAGTAAAATATAAAGTCAGCCCGTGTTCAACCCCGAATATGCTGAAGCCATGTCTCACTAAAACCACTATCTCACAGGCGGCATGTGGCGAGTCTCTTAACATTCTAGCGAACGATATTTCTTGTTTCCGCTAGGCTTCACCTTTACGGCAAAGACCCGCCATACCACTTACATAGTAGCAAATCACCCACATTCACCCCGTATTCCATCGGCGAGAAGTAAGATCCTTCAAACAGCTTCTTCCTGCGAACAACTACCTTATGGAAAAGACCTCCTAGAGAATGTTTCGCCGATCACTACAATCTTAACTTGTTCAAGGTTAACATTATTTACATTATTCGGATTATTGTCCTCATCTTCGTTGCCATATTTATAACAACGTTTCGACCGTTGTACGCTCCGCCCTTCTTCACTGTGCCATATGTCCTCGAGAGAAACATGGCACTGTGGATAAAGGCGTTGGTTAGATCCAGAGATCCAAAAAGTGTGAGTTCAATACCCGGATAAGGCAGTGGGGAACTTTCAGAGGGAAATTAACAGGAGATGACTGATAACTGACATCCTTTAAACATGGCACGTGGAACTAGAACAATCTACCCCAGTGAACGAAATAAAGGGTTCAATTCGATATTCAAACCACCTGAAGAAGGCCGGAGCGTACAACGGCCGAAACGTTTTATTAAATATGGCGACAAAGATGAGGAAAATTGTCCGAAAAATGTATATAATGTACATAATACCTCATCTCAGAAATATAGAGAGATACTGTAGGGCTAACCGTTATCTTTCACTCCTACATAAATAAATTGCTTCATCCTGTAAACCTCTACCTCGTGTGGCCCTCAGGCCTTATAAAGAGTGAACTTTCCTGCCAAAAAGAATTAAAAAAAAAAGAAAAATTCAGGACGTTTTATGTGTTTCCATTTGCTATCTCTTAGCATGACCTTTTTCAAAAGTCACCCAAAGAATCACATACTGAATACTAAAAACATCAAACCAGATATTCCCTGGATGTGTTCAGGAATAACTTAAATCATCTGCTGAAGAGATCGGTGAGAATCGATATTCAATTATTAACAAAAGCAAGAGTAACCGGACTGGAACTTCGACAAAATAACATTTTGTCAAAAACCAGAGTCGGTTCGTCTACGTCGAACTATCAATAGCATAATACCTAAGCAGATCGACAACCAGATCGACATTACAAATTAAAAACCCCTGTACAGTGATAGGAAATTGAAACATATTGGACCTCCATATACACAGTCTCAAACAAAAGTTTAAGACTGCTTATGTTGTATAGCTCCCTCAGGCTGGGGAGCTCTCGAGCAATGGTGTTAATTCGGTTTTAATGTTGCATCTTCTCTCTCTCAGCTGTGGATCGCTAGGTCTTTTGTTTCACAGATAAAAGAACTTCAACACAAGAAACTTTAACTTAGCTAATTTATTAAGAACATCGACATGAACATTTCTAACTACCCAGTTGTGTCGCTCCCCATCCGTTGGAAAACCGTTAGAGACAAGGAAAAATAAGCACGTCTAAAGTTGTACTCAACTAAATGAAAACCCTTTCTGTATCTATCGTTCATATGCTGGCTCAGCCAATCAAATCGACTACCTTTATTTTGTCTTGTATCTGATTGCTAAGGTCAACATCAGGTAGTCAGAGCAACGATATATTTCCCTCTAAAATTTATAGTATGTTAATCTATTTTAAACACTTAGCTGTATCGAGGTTATTTTCTGGTTTAGGCATTAGTTTTATCATATGAGCATGCATGATGGAATAATTTTATTTTATCAACCATAATTTCAACATGATATATCGTTTAATATTTCTGTCATTACCAAGTTAGCGATCTTTGGGATAGGATTTGTATGGGGAATGAGACTAAAAAAATGGCAGAAAATCCTCATATCATTTACAGGAAAGACGCAAATTAAAGCTCTACGAGATTAGATCGACGGTGAAAATGAAATTAATAGAGGGCAGTAGCAAAACACCTATACCAACTGTTTAAAATAATTTCTATAACTCAAGGACATAGAGCGAAAAGTGGACGGACTATTTGCGGTGGAGTAATGGATAGCGGCGCGGATTGAGGAATCAGAGAGCAGAGTTCGAATTCTAGATGAATCCATTACATTCGCTTACGTCCTATTACCCTTGGGAAAGATATGAATCCTCTTCTTCTTCTCCCCACAGCTATGAATAAATAGTAGGACCGACCGAGTTCTATAGACTTGGATGGAAACTGGTCTACCGCTGAAAGAAATAGCAACCTACTGCGGAAAAAAATCTGCCTTGTCAGTCATGTATCGGATGATACATGATTGCCTAAGCGTGTATCACGCATGGCACATAACTGACTGAAAGCTGACATAAAAAGAGGTTGCTCTCGTGTAAAGAAATATAAATAATCTTAGAAACGTGGCATCTATAATTTTGTTAGCATATGGAACGGGGTTCTAGGAAGCAATGATGGCTTAAGAGTGTATCAAGCATGGCGCATAACTGATTAGATGAAGCGCATTGCTACCGATTTCCCGATAAGAAGATGCGTACTGCAATGTTTTAAAACGGTAAAAATATCGTTTATATGGTACTTTCGTGTCGTCTGAGATAAGTGTTTGGTCTGAAACTATTCAAACCAGCTCGTAACCACTGGTAAATTGAAAGCCAAACGTCTGGTATTTGCTAAGCAATATGAACTACTACTGCTAAGCAACTGAACAGCTGAAAATGAGTAAAGATGAAAAAAAACATTAGAGGTACCCCTGCTAAGAGATTTAATGACAAGCCTCACCAAGGCAGATGATTTAGTTTGTCATGTCCACACATGAAACACGTGTACTCAATACCTGTCCTCCAGGTACGATGAATAGTTTACAAACAGTACGGTATGCCTCATATGTGCATCGGAAGAGGTTAGCAGGTGAGGCAGAATTATTGAAACACAAATATTTAGATTTACAAAAAGTTAAAAAAAAACTTATAAGCCAAAAATATTGTTTCAAAATTAAAAAAAAAAAAATATTATGAATTGTAATTGCATGCACGCATCCGGGCATAAATATTTAAAATTATTATTGACCGATTTGATCATTCTATTATTTTTGCATTCTATCAAGTATTAAGATTATATTTATTAGACTCCACAAAATAGAGGAGAGCATTATCAATGATAATGTTCTGACTTAAATATAGAACACCTGTATTCAACACCTGTCCTCCAGGTACAACGATGAATAGTTCACAAACAGTACGACACGGCTCATATGTGCGGCAGAGGATAGCAGGTGAGGCGGAATGATTGAAACAGAAAGACTTACAGACAGTTAAAAAAAAAAAAACTCACATGCCAAAATTATTGTTTCAAAATTAAAAATAGTATTATAAATTGCAATTGCATGCATGCGTCCTTATACAAATATGTAAAATTATTATGGACCGATTCGATCATTCTGTTATTTTTGCATTCTATCAAGTATTAAGATTATAGTTATTAGGGTCCGCAAAATGGAGGAGAGAGTTATCAATGATAATGTTCTGTCTTCGAATTCGCGGTTATGTCCGTTTAACACACACATACACACACACACACACACACACACACACACACACACACACACACACTCTCTCTCTCTCTCTCTCTCTCTCTCTCTGATATTTCATTTTTGTTTTTAAATTAACTTTTTATCACATAAAATTTAGAGAGGCGAGAGTGTACACATATTCATCCGTGCGCAGTATTTACACATGATCGTGATGCATGTAGGTCCTGGTCAGCGGATTACAGAATCTTTTGAACAGAATCAATTTTACAACATTTGAATGGACGGTGAGAAAAAAAACACCAAGAAGTCACTTGGAAATTTATGGAAAGTGTCAAAATTTGCAGAAATACAACTTCAAAATACCGAAGCAATTCAGGAAATGATTAAAGAAGTTTGAAGAAAAGAAATTTCGTTCCTGTAACAACTTGATTCTTACTATATCATAACCCATCCAAGAAATAATCAAAAGCAAACAATATCATACAAAGTACTGGCAGCTGGACTGTTTTGCTTGAAATTAATAGAGATCATGGGCTTATTCAGATTTCTGTTTAATATAAACATATAAATTAATTTCATTTTTCATGTTAATATGGTATCCTTCTTAATATTGGAAACAAATAAATATTTCGGTGGTCGGTAATAATTAGTTTTAACAAGAAAGTACTTAAAAATAAATGTGTGTATTTCAATATTATTTAAGAAGATATAAGCCGCTTCATTTTCAACATTATCCGCCTAAGGAAAAATCAAACATTCGAATCTGAAGTGATTTTTTCACTGAAAGCATTTTAAAAACCGTTTTCTATATACTTAGGGATTTTTTTATCAATTGTATCTCTTTAGATTTCTAAGATGAGGTATTACGTACACTATTTACATTATTCGGCTATTGTCCTCATCTTTGTTGCCAAATTTATCACAACTTTTAGGCCTTTCAGTATCTGTCTATATTTCTGAAATGAGGTATTATGTACATTAATTACATTATTCGGACTATTGTCCTCATCTTCGTCGCCATATTTATCACACGTTTCGGCCTTTCAGTATATGTCTATATTTCTAAAATGATGTATTATGTACACTATTTACATTATTTGGACAATTGTCCTCATCTTTGTCGCCATATTTATTACAACGTTTTGGCCTTTCAGTATCTGTCTACATTTCTGAAATGAGGTATTATGTACATTATTTACATTATTCGTTCTATTGCCCTCATCTTTGTTGCCATATTTATCAAAACGTTTCGGCCTTTCAGTATCTTTCTATATATCTGAGATGAGGTATTATGTACACCTTTTACATTATTCGGACTATTGCCTTCATCTTTCTTGCCATATTTATCACAACGTTTCGGCTTTCAGTATCTGTCTATATTTCTGAAATGAGGTATTATGTACATTAATTACATTATTCGGACTATTGTCCTCATCTTCGTCGCCATATTTATCACACGTTTCGGCCTTTCAGTATATGTCTATATTTCTAAAATGATGTATTATGTACACTATTTACATTATTTGGACAATTGTCCTCATCTTTGTCGCCATATTTATTACAACGTTTTGGCCTTTCAGTATCTGTCTATATTTCTGAAATGAGGTATTATGTACATTATTTACATTATTCGTTCTATTGCCCTCATCTTTGTTGCCATATTTATCAAAACGTTTCGGCCTTTCAGTATCTTTCTATATATCTGAGATGAGGTATTATTTACACCTTTTACATTATTCGGACTATTGCCTTCATCTTTCTTGCCATATTTATCACAACGTTTCGGCTTTCAGTATCTGTCTATATTTCTGAGATGAGATATTATGTACATTATTTGCATAATTCGGACTATTGTCCTCATTCATCTTTGTCGCCATGTTTATCACAACGTTTCGGCCGTTGTACACTCCGGCCTTCTTCAGGTGATTGGAATGTCGAACTGAACCATTTATTTTTCTCACTGGGGTAGACTGTTCTAGTTCCACGTGCCATGTCTAATGGTTGTCAGTTAGTTCCTGTTAATTACCCTCTCCAAGTTCTATACCGACTTAACCAGGTATTGAACTCAAATCTTTGATTCTTGTCACTGGATCTTACTAACGCCTTTATACACTGTGCAATATGAGCACTGCCAAAAAATGATGGCTGAATACATTAGGTTTATAATACCCAGAAATTCATATACATATGTCCTCAAGGACACATAGCACAGTGTATAAAGGTTTTAATTAGATCCAGTGACATGACCCAAAGAGTGTGTGTTCAATACCTGGTTAGAGAACTTGGAGAGTGAATTAAGGAGGAGATAACTGTTAACTGATATCCATTAGAGATGGCACGTGGAACTAGAACAGTCTACCACAGTGAGCAAAATAAAAGGTTCATTCCAACCACCTGAAGAAGGCCGGAGCGTACAAAGGCCGAAACTTTGTGCTAAACTTGGCGACAAAGATGAGGACAATAGTCCGAATTATGTAAAAAATTTGAGATAAAAAATCGTGTAACGCCTTTTAGTGATTTTTACGTTAATTCAATGACACATGTATGTACGATTCGGAACGTAATTTCGATTTAAAAGTGTAACTAAAATAAAGTGTAATTAAAATAAACAATTTTCTGAGAAAGAGCGGGCTTAAAATGTGCTTTAATCACTAGATCATCCATAATAACTTTGTGTACAGGTCTTTACAACATTTCATCTATCTGAACTAATCTTGTATTATCACAGTTTGGGATACTTCATGAGAAAGGCAATAAAAATATGAACAAAAAAAGAAATTAAATGAAGACTGACAGAC
>CAHIKZ030000561.1:945000-997500 GCA_903632075.3 Acanthosepion pharaonis | reverse complement strand
CGATCTTTTTTTTTTCATGGATTTCTTTTACATACTGAAAACCAAGCAATACCATCTAATTACGATGATAAGATTAATATACACCCCCTACACACACACACACACACACACACACATATATATAATACACACACACATATATATATATATATATATATATATATATATATATATAAATATATATATATATATATATATATATATATATATATATATATATATATATATATATATATATATATATATATATATATATCTGTAGGGGGCCTTACTTTCCCTGACGATCCGTTTAGGTGAAACCTAGGTAGGTTTGTCTGGCTCACTAGGTTTATCTAGCTCTGCTCTACGGTTGTATTGAGCTCTTTTGTTAGTTGTTTACTCGTATCGGGTTTTTTTCTTTGGGCTTCAAACCTGTATCATTTTTTTGTCGGCAGAAGTTCATGTTTGTAGTTCTTTCTTTTTTTAAAACTTTTTTTTCCCTCGAGATTGATTTGATTATTAGCAAATCAAAAATTCGAGGGTTTTTCGAAACGAGTCTAGTTATCTATATATATATATATATATATATATATATATATATATATATATATATACATGTACAGGGTTGGTACAGCTGGAACAAATTTCCGAAATCTAAAATCACTATACTTAAAAAGATTGCTCAATGCTAAGTAGAGTAAATTTTGTAGTTATTTTAAAACATGCATATGTTATAATTTTGAATATATATATATATATATATATATATATATATATATATATATATATATATATATATATATATATATGAAAGGTTCCCAGTAAAATAGCTGTAAATACAGAAGGGGATTTATTGAGTAACCATGATTCATGTACAAACTGAACAATCATCGCAGGTGTTGGAAATGTTTACCTGAATATTCGATACAAATTTGCAAGAGTGATGCCCAGGAGGCAGTAGTTTTGCGGATAGTTTCAAGAGTAATTTCACTCTAAGCTTCAGTTAAGTTCCACTTCAATGAATCAATATCGACGATGTCACGACGACGGTTTCGCAATTGAGTTGGGAGTATACTACAGATACATTAATCCATAACATTCAGATCTGACCTTAAGATGTCCACTAAGATGAACCAATAAAAGCTGGTATATTTTCTCGAATAAACAAATTTTCCGCTTATATCAAATGTGGTTAGAAACAAAGAAAAGGGTCGTGAACTCTTACGTATTATTAGTTGTTCTATATAGCAGCGAATGCCGGATAAGCTCCTCACAAAGGAAGAAGAGACTTGAAGCATCAGAAATGTTGATCTTCGAAAAGATGCTGACTGATCCTGTGAGCAACGACAAAGTTTTAGAAATGTCGGACATCAGAAGAAACTGTTGAAATTTCTAGGGCACATATTAAGGAAAGAGAACTTAGAAAATGTGACACTTCAGGAGAGATTGAAAACAGGAGAGACAGGAAAACAGAGCCTAATCTACTGAATGAATAGTGTAAATACAATCCTGAGCAAATTAACCGAAAGAAAACGAATAATTCCGTTATTATTTAACTTTTTTCTTTTTCCCCCCAAAGAAACATGAACCAGTGCACACGTTACTACTTCGTATGTCCATTCTACGAAGTCGTTCCTTGAAGATTGACCAGAGATTCTCGATTGGATTTAAATCATGAAAATTTCCAGGCCAGTCTTGATTTGCTCACTGGCAATGCTTACCACTGTGTTCCTGCTGAGTTACAATTTTTTACACTTCCATGGAGTAACGTCCATCGCAGAACAAGGCCGTAAGACAACTAATCGCCAGTCGAAACAATAGTGTCTGGACGTGAGAAAAATTTGATGCAATCATGAATGACGTAATATTTTGCTATGCCAGACAAATTTCATCATACACCCACAAAACAGATTCATATTACTGCGCGCTAATTCAAATGACCTAATCCAAGTAAAAATAGAGATCATTTACACTCTGTCACTCTAGTAGGTCTAAAACTGTCCGTATGATGAATGAAAGGAAACTGAACTGGTTGTTTCAATTAATTTGCACAAGGGTGTAGATTGTACATCAAGGTTTAGGAGAGATATAAAAAAGGATTAACTAAATTCTCCGGAGAAATAAAAAATGAATCGAACTATTACTACCAACATTTTAAAGTGACATGGATTATACAGAATTAGAATAATTTCTCCCGTTCACCGATATTTTTCGTTTGAATTTTATAACAACTCTGAGAATGTATTGCAAAACATATTATCAGTTTACCAAACGGTAAGACAAACAGGAATATTCCCTTGGGAACAAAACAAATAATACTGAAGTATTACATAATATCAGTCTTCTTTTATGGCAGGGAATACTGCCCAATCTACTCATAGACGAGGGAAAGCAACGGAAATGTGGTTCTTGAGAAAAATGCCAAGAATAACTTGGGATGAACATGTGAGCAACGATGAAGTTTTTGAGATGTTGCAAACAAAAAGGATACTTATAGGTAACACCAGAAAGATGCAGTTGAAATTTCAAGAAAAGAAGGCTTGGAAAATTTATTACTCACAGGACAGACTGACGACAAGAGAGAGAAAGGAAAACAAATCAAAACTGCATAGTGAGCTCGAGTAAATAGATGGCAGGACAGTATTGAGGAGAGATAGAGACAAGATAAAATTTATTAAGACCTAGAAATGACATGATATTTAGGATAGTTCTTATCGCCAATGTCCTGAATGTCCCGGACATATGGAGCAAGCGGAAATGAAATGTCAATCGTTATTTTGTTTTGCTAATGCCTGATAATTTATTCTTCTCACACTCACTAAAGAAGGTCGTTCTTATATATTGTTCAACATCGGTAAGCAGTTGCGTCTTAGTGGCTTTATTTCCTTGCTTTTTGTTCAAGTGATTAAAAAATAGATTGGCGAAATGCATCACCTTTAATTTGAACAAATTACGTGTCAAAAAATATGTAGACACAATTTTCAGCTAAATGAAGTAATTACGCTATTTTTTAATTTTAAGTGACCCACATAAGTGCAACCGCTAAACTTACGAGGACAAACTTTCCTTAAGTTTTTTCATTACGCACCTGACGGCCGATGTATGCACGATTAGTAGACTCTTAGTATTATATACAAGCTAGATGGAAACAAAACGGACACTGATATACGACAACTGAAAAATCAGCAGATATTTCTAAGGAACGTCATGAGGAAAGAAGGCTTAGGAAATTTGATACTCATGGAACATATTGAAGAGAAGAAGAACAGACGAAAATAAAGCATCATCTACCAAGTCAGGTTGTGTAAATGGTTGGAAGAACAGAGTTATGGAGTGATAACAAATAGACAAAATTTATTAAGAGCTACAAGAGACTGGAAATTGTGAAGAGCCATGACCGCCCTGAATGGAATTAGAACATAGAAGAAGAACAACAACATCAAGAACAAGAATTAGAAAAGAAGAAAAACATTTTAGAGGTCCTCTCTGTTCCAATATAATTTTAGCTTCCGAAATATTTCTACAGAAAAATGCTGAAAATACCATGGACTTAACATACGTACGTTCATGAGATTGTTAAAAAAAGAGCATAGTCTGGTGAAAAAACAAAATTTTATCGTCTAAATGTTTATGCTATTATAAAGAGGAAAGACCCAATTTTATTTTAATTATTTTAAAAAAATGTTTCCTTCTTTTTAAAATTTTCTAAATTTTGATTGAAAAAAAAAAAAAAAACTTGTTTCTCTTTGTATCACCGTAACTAGTAAAATAACATATACAATTTTCAGCACGTTTTTTGTATGACAGACATCAATTTGGAAAATTTAAAAAAAAAATAATAATAATAAGTGTCGGATGTTATAAGAATTTCAAACGGAGATGTGCATTTTTTTAAATGGTTGAAATGATTGATTATATGTCAATTTTTCTGACTAAAAAAAAACAAAAACAAGATATTTGACGAAAATTTTAGACGTGCTAGGAACGATTAAACAATGTAAAAAAAAACAACCCCCAAAAGACTTTGATAGTTCGTCTTAATAATAACATCAACATTTAGACGATGAAGTTAAGGTTTCGTCAAGTTTGGCGTCTTTTTTGTCAGACTATGCTCCTTAAAGGTACGTAACTTAACATATGAACACTGACGAAGTTTTAGAGTAAATGGAAGCGAAAAGGATATTGATAATAGTTGAAGATTTTAGAAGACGTAAGAGGACGTGAAAAATATAACACACATGTAACAATAAAATATGCCAGCGAAATCCACAGATACATTGGGCTTGCCCAACAAAGGTTAAATAAAATCCTAAGAAAACAGGAAAATCTCGTAGAAACAGAAATAAGGACTGAGCCCCTATGCATGACAGTTTGCACGACATTTCTCTCAGAGTTAAAGAGAAGAATATACAACAGAAATGTAGCTCTACAGGAGGACGATTCGAATACCATTGCATGAACAGATGACCAACGTCGAAGTCTTAGAGAAAATGGAAACATAAACGACGTTTTACTTAATATCAGAAAGACAGAATTGTAATATATAGAGTACATAATGAGGAAAGAGGGCTTGGAAAATTTAATACTCACAGGATATATTGTAAACAGGAGGAGAAGTAGAAAAGAACGCGTGGCATACCAAGTTAGATTTTGCAAATGGATGGCACAACAGGGTTGAGGATAAGAAAAAGAGAAACAATATTAAGAACTACAAAGCAAAGGAAATTGTGGGGAGCCATGATCGTTAACGTCCTCAAAGGACACGGGACATAGAAATAATATATCTTGGTTTTAGCTGAAATACACAACTGTCATTTTCACGCCATTTATTTTCAGACGACTTTGCATTGCTTTTTTCTGTTTCGGTTTTATTTTTGTACCAAAATAAAAAAAAAAGAACGTCAACGGAAAAAGGAATATATATATATATATATATATATATATATATATATATATATATATATATATATATATATATATTACTTTGTATATGACAGGGTTAATTTGCTCAAAGATGATAAATAACACAACTGTTTTGTTTTTTCTTGTTGACAATAAAAGCTTAAAAAATATTATTGCATATAAAAAAAAGCTCTGTTGAAATGAGCGATGAGATGAATCTATATAGGTGGGAGGTCAGTTGTTGAATGTTTGAAAAAGAAGGTGAAATTTGCAATTACATTCGTCTGCTTCTGATAACAAAAAAAAAACACTGGTTCGAAAAGCAGGAACGGACTGAAGGATGTGAAACGAAAAAAAATCAAAAAAGGCAAGCGAATAACGAATAAAGCAAGTGGGTAAGTAATAAAAAGAATCTTAAAAAACATGAACAAGCCAATGATTGTGTTTATTTTGTTTAACGGAATTTCAACACCTCTATGGGTTATTTAACCATTTGAGCCCGACGTTCAACAAAAATTCTAACCATTCTTCCTAAGCTCCTGAGTCAAAATTCGCATATAGGTATGTAATGTTTCCTAGTACATATAACAATAGTAACAAGTTCAGATCTATCTATCTATCTATCTATCTATCTATCTATCTATCTATCTATCTAGTTTGTTCATATCTCTTCCTTTAAAGAAGATGTGTCATTGGAGCATTTAAAAAAAAGAAAATGAATGAAAGAGAAGATAAATAAAGAAAGGAGAATGAAAGTAAAAGGAAATGAGAGAAAGAATGAATGAATGAAATATCTTTTGAAAAATGGAACACGTTTTTTAAAAATGGAATATATGATAATACACGCAACATAGCCATTTGTAGTTCTGAATGCTCTTATAGATATCACGTTACCCATTTCGCCAGCGTACCCTGATCATCCGCGTAGGTGAAACCTAGGTAGGTTTGCCTGGCTTTTTAGGTTCATAGTTAGCTTTTCTCTACTAAGTGTATTGAACACTTTCCTTAGTTATATTTAACTGAAAAATGTTATCAAATCACTACAAAAATAGCCATTTTGTTTCAGCACATCCGCTGTCTTATCAAGTGATCGTGTTGAATGTAGAATGAAGAGGTTTCAAAGGTTCAAATCAATCAAACGCCCATCGCTAAAAGAAACGCAGTTACATGAACTGGAATGATCAAATTCTCGTATACTTGTATTTTGATTGGTCATTCCAGCTTATGTAGCAGCGTTTCCACATAGCGAACTTTTGAAAACCCTTAATTCCACATTCAACATCATCACTTGATAAGAAACCACAAGTGTTGAAACAAAATGACTATTTTTGTAGTGATTTTATAACATTTTTAGGTTATAATTTTCGAATAAATGATTATATATATATATATATATATATATATATATATATATATATATATATATAAAGTATGCTAATGTAAGGACATAAAGATATTTTATTAATTTTTTAATCGTATTTTCTCTTTTAATATTATCTAATTAGAATTATGAGATTGAAATTTTTTATCATCTGGAGGCAATTTCATTTTAAATTGATAATTTAATTTAAATTTAAATATATCACTCTTTAACTATTGATAGTGAACTATCAAAATTAGAAATATTTGTTCTGATATTTAAACAATTAAGTCAACACCCAACGTTAAAAATTAACTGCGAAATTAAGGAAAAATTTAAATACATTTAAATATAAATATATATATAATTATTTGTAAATATATGTGAAAGTATATATATATATATATATATATATATGTATGTATATACAAAGAAATAATCACACATAGAATCAATCAGTAATATTAATACTATTATTGGCGACATCCATCGCTAGTTGTGAAGACGAAATAATTGTTTGTCGCCCGAAAGATGTTTTTGTTTAACAAACAATTATTTCTTCTTCAAGTTTTTGATTTTATAAGGAAAACATATGCCTGACGATGAATAAAGGACCGTTTTATAGATAAGGATCACGTCACTCTATGGATTAACAGTATTTTAATGCATACATTATCCACTACTAGCGATGGGTGTCGCCAATAATGGTATTAATGTTACTGATTGATTCTATGTGTGATTATTTCTTTGTATATAAATTATATGCTGCCTAATGTTTTTATATATATATATATATATATATATATATATATATATATATATATGGTATAATATTAAAATTGGGCAAATCGTGTAACAACATGGGATAATTGTCCATCTTACATATGTTTAATATACAAAAAAATTGAGTTTCTTTTTTTTCTATGTTTTCAGTTAAGACGTTTCGCCATCTTGACCCAATTTGTGGTAAGAATCACTGAAAAATCGTTTGAACTATTAAACTAGAAATAGTACAGGTTAAAATCGTTTTATGTCGAC
Source organism: Acanthosepion pharaonis (assembly GCA_903632075.3). Taxonomy (NCBI): domain Eukaryota; kingdom Metazoa; phylum Mollusca; class Cephalopoda; order Sepiida; family Sepiidae; genus Acanthosepion; species Acanthosepion pharaonis. The sequence goes on along the minus strand of CAHIKZ030000561.1, from coordinate 990,221 downwards.
ACCACTAAATCGTCCCAAGTGAGCAATGTTGCAGGGAAAAATATGATTCTGGTCTTCAAGTATGGTACCGACATTCATACTCTGGTTACCATCTTCAAATTCCATTCACGAACCATCAAGAGAACGGTGAATAAGTATAGAAAAGAGGGAACAGTAGAGGGGAAAACTGGATCAGGATGTCACAAGAGGAAGAGGGATATTCATTTTAACTTAGACCTAAATATAATCTGATTGTTCAAAGTAGAGTCTAATAGTTTTATAAATACTCGGAGAATTCCAGTAAGATATCTTTAATCATTTCTAAGATACAACAGTTCAAACTTAAGCTAACAATTGGACAATTTTGCTGTTACATGGTTTCGACAATATTGCTGTTACATACTGTTATATATACAGAGAGAGTGGGGACGATTGAGAGTGAAAGAGGTACAATATATGGCGTCTTAGTTGCAGTGGTCTGTGTTTTTTCACTTCTGTATTTGTGAGGCAATTATAGAGAGAGAGAGAGAGAGAGAGAGAGAGAGAGAGAGAGAGAGAGAGAGAATCCGTATTTAGTGAAGAGGCCGGATAAAGGACTCAGACTCCATATTTATTAACAGGGTTTTATTTTATTTCTACACAGACGTTTATAGAAGCAAATCAACTTTGCAGACAGAATTGACAGATGAACGGAAGTAAAGATTCACGAACGGACAAGGAAAAAAAAAAGATTCAAACCCTAGGTACACGCTGGAAATATCCATTACGAACCCTACTGTTTACACTGCTGACAAAATCATGTGAACACCTTGTTACATCGTTGAACGAAAGCCGATCCGGGTTAAACATGCATCCAGGATGTATTTTTGTGCGTCTAAAAAGAGGGAAGATCGAGAGGACCTATGGAAGAATTACTGACATATCATCCTGGCATCTTAAATTTTTATAACATCCGGGATTCCTTTAGACAGTATTCAAATTCATCCCTTGAAATTCTACCAATGTTTGTTAAGACTGTCTCAATATTATACTTATTAAAAGTAGGTTATTTATTTATATTATTCCGATTGTTTTCCATGTCTCTGTTGCCACATTCAGGACGTTTCGGCAGTTGTACGCTCTGGCTTACGTCAGTTAATTTGGATTTTCGAGTCGAACCCTCTACTTCACCTAACGGTGTAGATTGTTCTAGCTCCACGTGTCATACCTCTATAGGATATATCAGTATTTGTTATTTCCCATTAATTCAACTTTCCAATTTTTTTTTTTTACCTCTGCTGTTGTCAGGTATTGAAATAATTATTGGATTACTTATACCAACGCTTTTATCCATTGGGCCATGTGTCTTCAGGAAGATAATCAAATTACTTCATCCAAAGAGTTTTGAGTTCATATAATATGTGGATTTAATAGGTCGGTTAATGATGAATAAAAAGACAAAAAATGATAGCACTATTGCCAAAACGATCGATGATATTCATTATATATTGGACTTTTTGATTAAATTAAAACACGGAGTGAAAAAATTGAAATTAGGAACTTTCAAACACACCTGTGTCCTTTTTCACCGAGACGAGAAATAAACAAATTAGTGGGCCTTATTCTTCTGATGAATGTTGTTGTTGGTTAGAATATTCACTGAGGAAACTATACTCTCTGAGTAAACCCAAGTCCTTGCTTAATACTTTAAAGTGTGATTTTATTTTGAAAATATATTTTAACTCCGAGTCATGTAATTTAATGTATATTTTCAGCAATCCCTCTTTTATACAAGTTTCATTAAAAAGCGACTGACAAGGTACCAAAAACACAGTTACTATTTTACATGAACCAGCATCCAGCAATATATATATATATATATATATATATATATATATATATATATGTTAAGAAATGGACGAGGTCCGACAATTTATTTATTAAAGACATTTTTATTTATGTTTAATCTATTTATGTTTAATATTTATATTTTATCTATAAAAATAACAACGTTAAACATAAATAAAAATGTCTTTAATAAATATATATATATATATATATATAATGGACTTTCCTATCGTGAACGATAAATGAGGGGCAGTAGTGTATGGTGTTTTTTGTTTTACACTTGTGCATACTAGCAGGTGGTTTATTTGGAGGAAATCAGGTAAGGAAGAACACTTTTCATTTGTGCTTTCTTAAGGGTCATTCTAGCCGAGCCTTGCCGCGGGCGACAAAACCACACTGACAAATGAAAATTGTTAAGGTAGGATTTTGATGGCGTCTCTGCTTCACAGCTTGACGAAGCTGATCACGTTGCTTAAGACAACTGTCTTCAAAAGCCTTCAACTTAATTCGTTCGGTTTGATGTTTGGACTTCCAAGGTTTCCAGATCAAAGTTGTCTTTCAAAGTTGTCTTTCAAGTTGTCTTTCAATTTATCTTTGTAGCATAAGAGTTGACATCCAACTGAACGCTTGAAGTTTGATACAGCATCTTCTTTGGAAGCCTATGCTTATCCATTCTCACAACATGACCAGCTTACCAAAGATGTATCTTTGCTAGAATGGTTTCAATGTCAGTGATGTTGTTACAGTTCTTCAGTATTATACTATTCTTGAAACTGTCATCCAATTTCATATCATATATTGCACGAAGACAGCGCATGTGAAAACAATTCAAAGATAAAACGCGTCAAAAGAAAATTTATTCCACTATGTCATACATTTCCCCCAATATTTTTTTAAAAAGTAAATAATAAACAAATTAAGAAACCACTTCCGGCAAAATAAACTTTAGAATAGATTACAGCATTCAATCCAAAAATTGGACGAAAAAATAGCTTCAATTATTTTCCCAAACCAAAACAAACTACTAAATAAAGTAACAGAACACAACACCAATTTTTTTTTATTACGTTACTAAAACATCGAAAACCGAAAATAAATAAAAAATATATAAAATAAAAATAAATAAAAAAAAGTATGTAAAATTAATCCAAATAAATATATTAATAAATTAATCACCCCACTAAAATAATCCGCATTGCACTACTGCTCCGTATATATAAATAGTCCAGAAAAAAATCACACGTAGCCTGATGATTTCGTCTAGCATGAAACAGAGTGTCACCTCAGAGTGTTGCCTTCAATGATCATTTCTATATTTACATACTCTCTATTTCTGATATTGAACACTTTATCCCATCAATATAGCACACCTGGAAACTATATTTCTTCGTATATATATAATTTAAATAAAAACAGGCCACTTTAAGGTTCCATGTTTCAATTATTTTACCACAGCCACAGTTCGATGTAATAATTTATTTCAGCAGAGCCATTTAGTAAATACATCCCCGCTCGTAAATGGTATGCCAATATCTGTCTAGCAATTCATTTATTCGTTCATTTATTCTTAAATATTTTCTTTAGGCTCCTATAATGCAGTCAATGTATATGATGAATTCTTTTATTGCCCTTACATGTGTTTGCTAATTTTTTTTCGAAGTTAATAACGTTTAAAAAATACTTATTTTTTGTACGCATCTAAATAGGATTTAAAAGTCAAACATAATATTAATAATAATATTAAATATATCCTATTATATAATTATGAATTCTATTTGGTTCTACCTATTCATTCGAATGTAATATTATGTTGTCCCAAAAGTTCGTAAACACTTGCAAATAATTGAATTTTTTTTACTTTACTTTTAATTTAGAAAAAAATTTATTTCATTAAAATTTGTATTTAATTGTTTTTTGCGTTTATATTGTTATAGTGATCTTCATCTTTGTATTCCAGATGTCAATTGATAAAATTGAGCTGCGAGTTTTGATTTGTTACTGCTGGGAGCGAGGTCTTTCAACCAGAAAAGCTGCAGAAGAGATTTGTGCTGCCGAAGGTGAAGGAACAATTGCATATGCGGTGATTTCAAAGTGATTTAAGCGTTTCGATTCTGGCGTCATGAGTCTTGAAGATAAGACTCGTTCGGGACGACCGTTAAAGTTGGATGATGGAGACTTGCAAACCAGGTTGGACATTGCGCCTTCATCGAGCACTCGAGAATTGGCTGATGAGCTTGGAGTTGGCAAATCGACAATTCACCGACACTTGAAGCAACTTGATTTTCTTCACAAAAAGCCGCGACAAGATCCGCACGAACTCATCGAAACACAAGCCAACAGACGAGTTGAAATTTGTCGTCAATTGCTCAGCAATCCATTGGACGAGCGATTTTGGAAGCGCATGGTGACATCGGACGCGAAATGGGTCTATCTGGTCCAGCACAATCGAGACAAGCGATGGGTTCAGAAAGGGCAAGAGACACCGTCGGTTCCAAAACAAGATCGATTCGGCAAGAAAGTCATGTTGTGCGTTTGGTGGAATCGTGCATTTTGAGTTGGTTCCGAATGGTCGTGCCATCAGTGCCGAACTTTACTGTCAGCAACTGGAGGGGGTCTACGAAAAGTTGAAGCAAATGTACCCGGCCCTGATCAACCGAAAGCGCGCTTTGATGCAGCAGAACAATGCCAAGCCACATATCGCCAGGAAGACCAAAGACAAGTTTGAAGAGCTGAACGGCGTTGAGGTTCTACCACATCTAGCCTACAGTCCTGACAAATTATGGCCTTTTCCGCTCAATGCAACACTTACTGAAGGGCCGCCGATTCGACTCGTTTGATGAAGTCGAGGAAGCGTGTCAAGAATTCTTTGATTGGAAGCCGGCTGAATGGTACTTTCACCAGATCCGAAAGCTTGCAGATTGATGGCCGAAAGTCTTGGAAAATGATGGTCTTTATTTTGAGGAAGAATTTTTATTGTTTTTGTTATTACTTGGCGAGTAAATTTTCAATTTTTTGCAAGTGTTTACGAACTTTTGGTACAACCTAATAATGGACGATACAGTAAGTGATTTTATGGGCATTATTTTAAATTGTTTTCCAAACCTGCGACAAAAATTCTGCAATTCGAAGGAACACAAGCAAAATCTTAATCTGCAAATCGGTTTGCAATGAAAATATATATATATATATATATATATATATATATATATATATATATATATATATATATATATATATATATATATATATATATATATATGCATATATATATATATATATATATATATATATATATATATATATATATATATATATAGAGAGAGAGAGGAGGGAGAGAGAGATGGAGGGAGGGAGAGATTGAGAGATTTTCTGTAGTTTCTAAAATGCTCTATCGCCATTATTATACACCTGATATGCTAAAAAATTAACATAATTTACTTTCTCGTATGTTTTAGAGGTTTTGTAATCGCTTTTGAATCCATACAGTATTATCCAAAACTGATTTAAGCACGGTAAGAAAAATAATTGAATTAAATCTCAGAAATGCTCATCCGATCTGTTGTGATAGGGAGAAGGGAAAACCGATCAGCAGAAAATTTTAATAGATTTTGGATTAGCGATTTGGATTTATCGGACAAAAATCATCTAGATTGAAAGACGAAATTAATTTTAAAGCACCTTAATATATTGACGATGCTTCATTAAGAAACATTTCAAAGTAAATTGAACGATTTCGAGACATAATTAAATGCTTTAGGTGAATGATTACAGCTAGTAATCCAAATGGTTAAGACAATGTCCACAGAATAATAATGTGCTATATAAGAATAAAGTGTTGCTGCCAACACTTGATTTTGAACATAGATAGCCATTGAGCAAAGAAAGGCGATTTCATTATTGAATTAAGTAGACAACGTGACCATCGAGGAAACATATATATATATGTAGGAAGTAGCTGACAACTAATGATCTGCATTCCCAGTCTATCCTCTATTACTATTCGGATCATCATTTCTAGTCCATCCTTTATTTCTATTCAGATCCACATTTCTATTCTATCCTCTAGTACGATACGGACCTCTCTATTCTCTGTTCTCTTCTCTACACTATTCTCTGTTCGGATCTATACAATGGTTATTTTTCGAGCGAGTATTATCGAGCAAGTACTATCAGTGCGAGTGCTATTCGAAGGCGCCTGACCCCAGCATTCTTCCACGGCGTTTTATAGTTTTATTTGCGACTACAAAGTCTATAATACAACGAGCATTACTAAAATGACGTCGAGTATTCGTTGACATTACAAACTTTGCAACGAATATTCTTTGACATTATATAACCATCATTATACATGTGTTATATAGATCCTCTTGACTATATTGTTACAGCAGCTATAACTAATCGTTAAATGTTGTAACTTATCGCCATCAAAATGCTTATCTATTAAATCTATAAGAGTTCGGACGACATTCGCCCTAACTGTATTGTTGAATGGCAGGTCTGTTCAAGTTATTTTCCGGTTTCTCGTTCTCTTTATTTCAGTATTGTTGGCACCATTCTTCTTCTTATTGTTGTTGTTGTTATTATTATTATTATTATTATTATCAATATCACTGTAAATTTCGATGCAGTATTTCATTGTGTCGGCTTTCTGTAATATCTTCTGGTAAATAGTGATGTCTTCGTCAAAGAAATTTCATTGGCTGAATTTCTTGATAACCGATGTTGAACTGATTTATTAATGGGTTTCATTATAACAGGTTGAATCTTTATTTATATACGCGATTTTATCCACGATTTGTTTTTGTAGGGTCGGTACGTTCCCCTGTTTTTATCGTAGCTCCACACCTTTATTTTGATTCTAAAATCGAGCATGTGCTATTAGCGCGAGTGTTATTCGAAGACTTCTGACACCAGCATTGTTCAACGGCGTGCTATAGTTGTATTTGCGACGACAAAATCTCTACTACAAGAAGCATTAAAAATGTGACGAGTATTCGTTGACATCACAAAATGGCAACGAATGTTTGTTTACATCATAAAATAATGGAAGTACTTTTTTTCTGAAAGCTTTAATACGTGTTTTTTTCTACATAACTGAAAAAAAACTGTTATTTTTATTTCACACTTTACGTTTAGAAATATTATTTTTTGTCCGCAGAGCGAGTAACTTTCCTTTCAAATCTGTAATGAGCAATGGCAAATCTTTCAAGCTATATTATCACGGGTATTGTTTCCACAGGGGAAAATTAATTTAAATTGGGCAGATTACGTTTGTAGACATTTCAGATTTATTCATATATCACAAAATAGTGTGAAATGCTTAGGTGGACACTTTGTTGAAGATTGCTAAAGCATGATTATTCATGACACTAAGTCCTAATCTTCATTCTGACTAATCTGTCTAATAGTCTCAATGAGTTCAGATTTTGACTTAAGCGTGGCTGGAATTCTAATCGACATCTTTCTATTTTTAGAAACCTTCAACACACCATTTCCGATGTTCAATAAGGTGAAATTTGTACTAGGTGCCAGGTGTTTTATCTGATGGCCATCTCACACAGTAAAACTTTTTTCGGTAACTAAAACTATATAATTTGCTAGTGTTATCGACCAGAATCTTCTATATGTGTTGTGGTAAACTTTAGTTGGCTAAGTATCTTTTTATGTCATTGGGCTCAGATAATTGACACGTCAGGCGCCTACAGAAAAAAAGTGCTACTATCATAGATATATTTCACTGCGATGGTTGGAATAATCGCTACTACTATTCAAGCCACACAAATGTTACAAAATTTTAAAAAAAAACTCCTTGAAAATAGGTAAAGAACTAGTTCTGTTTCATTTTCAAGCGAATTTTGGAATGACTTAGTGCTTTTAATTTAATTTAAATAATTAATTTTGAAGTTGTTAATTTCTTTTTTTGAAATATGGTAATTTCTGTATAGCGAAGGGACCATATTTTTAAATTGATTAATTTATAATATTTATGGTCTGTAAATTTACATTGAGCCAAGCTACTTACACAGAGTCAAATCATCCTCTCTGCCTTCGGGTTGGGAGGAACCCGAAAGAGGCTACGCCGAAGGGCGGATTCTCTTTCGGGGAGGTATACCGACCCTGAACCCGTCTATACGGGTTCAATGGGCATTTCCTTCATATTCCATTTTAAGAAGAGAATTTCTCTTAGTTTCATCTTTACAGTAATCTTTGGGAACAGGCACCCGAGATAATACTTAAATTATCACTATAATCTCAATCGCTGGGGTCAACGGTTAGATAGTCGTCATGATTTAAAATTATTTCACCCCAGCAAGGTGATAAGGCCACTAGGATGCAATGTGTTAGAGGGAGTGAAATTTAATGAGAAAAATTAGTGAGGAGAAAGGTGAAAAAACAATAAAAGGTAAGGATTTTGATCGAGAGAAGTGACAATTTGAGTTGCATTTAATTTTTTTACATTTCATATCGCATAGAATCAAGGATTTGAATGGGATTGCTACAGACGAAAATAAACAATTAAAATAAACTATTATAAATAATGTATGCAATTGATAATGAAATCCTATTAAAACAAATCTCATGAAAATAATTGTAAGAAAGTAAGAAGGCGTCGAGATGCCAGTTTAGGATTGATTACATTGCACACCGTTCTTTGAATTTTGTGAAAAATCTCGCGATATATACGAGGATCAAATCCTCATAATCTTTTACGATCACGTCATAAATCCATACTTAAGCTTCGGCCAATATCAAATTATTTGATTAGTTCTTTGGTGATATACTTCTTAAAGAAAAGTATAAAATAATAAGTTTATAAGGAAGAAGAATCCCATAATGCCTTGCTTCTTAAACTTTTTTTTATCATGACATTTTTCGCCACGCCAGGTATTAAATATAAAAAAAAACATAAAAATAAGTCCATAAATCATTTACTTTTTTTGCTGTAAGATATACATATGAAAATAATAATACATATAAAAAGTAGTTATATTATTTGTCAAAATAAAAGTAGTCTTAGGATTTGTTTCACGTACAAAAATAAATCAATGTAAATGTTTCACATAAAAATAATCCAAAGTAAATGTTTCACATAAATAAACCTAAGTAAATGTTTCAGGTACAAAAATCAACCAAATGTTTCACATACAAAATTAATCAAAGTAAAAACAAAAAGCATAAAATTTAAGTAAAAAAAACAATGTGACGGTTGTGCTTAGATTTTGCCTTTTTGTAAATTAAAGCTTCGTGTAATATTTAGCACTGTCGTCGTAAAGCATCTTCTACATTTTTCCCGCGTTATAATAATGGTTAAATCTGAAAAAGTCGTTTCACATAGGTATGTGGTACTTAATGACAACATAAATTTTGCGCTATTTCAGAAATTGGGATAAATACAGCTTTAATTCGGATCCACAATTCAGACAAAGATTTTTTCTTTTAAATCCAAGTTTTAATTTAAATCACTCGATTCCTCAGCGAATTTAAGTGTTTGATTTTAATTGTCATGACCCCAGCATTTCGTTCCTGACACCATTATGGGCCGTGACCCAGAGTTTTAGAAGCGCCGCTATAATGACATATGTCTCGACATGCTTTTGTGCTCTGGGGTGGTTAAATAATCTGAAAGTGTATACGTATCAAAATACGGCCAAGAATGTAGCATTGCTGCCATGATTGGGAGGTTGACCCGCCCTCCCCACTGTCCTTAGTCCAACATTAAAGAATTAAAGAGTGCGGCCTTGTTGGTAATTTTTTATTTTCCATTCGGAAAACCCTAACGAAACGCTGCTAGCCCTTGATTATTCTATCGCTATTTGGAAAGTAAATCTTCAAACTAGTTACATTTCTTAGTTACAGCAGTTCAGACATTCACACCTATGACCACATATGCGGATTCAACTGATCTTCATGTCCATCGTGTTTCATTCATAAGTAGGAAGTTTTGCTCAGACAGCCTCTTCATCAGAATTATAATTTCCAGTCTCTCGATGGAATAATTCCCTCCACCATTACCACCACTACCAGAAGTCCTCATGTCAAGAATCAATGAATATGTATCCTATATATCCTCATGATAATCATCTTTTCTTCTCACCTTCTCGCTGACAGAGCTTTAACAATGTCATCTGGTAGCCATGTATCTTAGATGCCTTTTAGATGTTGCGTTGTTGAAAAATAATATAGAGCAATTGTACCAGTCTTTATTGGAACACTGGTAACGGTAGAGAAAAATGTAGGAAAAAGCTGCGGGTGTGAAAAATTAGGGGGAAATTAGTGGTACTTGGGTGAAGAATAGTACTGCTCATAATATGGATAATGTCTTCTAGATTTTCCAATATTTGCGGACAATCACTCCTGCGAACAAATAAAAACCAACAACAATCTAGACAGCAACATCAACAATAATAATAATAATAATAATAATAACCAATAAGAAAAAAAAGAGAAGAAGGAGGACATTGTATTGGTGAAAAATAACAGAAAAATCGTGCCAGTCTTTATCGAACATTTGTAATGATATCGATGTTTTTGGAAAAAAAGGAAGTGCTGGAAATAAGGAGAAGAGAGGCACTGCTTTGAATATGGATAATGCCTTCTACAATTTTCGCGAAATTTGCTGAACATTGATCTTGCAAATAAGAAAAGCAACAACATCAATCGTGACAACAATTATAATAGTACTACTAATAGTGCTACTAATAAGGTCAATAATAAAAGAAGACAAAAAAAGAAGAAAGAAGAGAGACAAAAGTAAGAAAATAAAAACAGGAAAAAACCAACAGATGTTGAAAATTAGGAGAAGAACGGTGTTGCTCTAAATATGGATAAAGTCAACAAAGATTTCACGATATTTGCTGAGAATTCCACGTGCCAAATAAAACAGAAGAAGCAACAAGAACAATAATAATAATAATAATAATAATAATAATAATAATTGTTATGGTCCGGTTCCTTGTACCACGGTGTCAGTCCAAAGTAGAACCAATAAAGAAGAACTCGAACACAGGTATGGAATAACACAAATATATTACAAACAGGAATATATACAGAGAAGTAGAAGTGTTAGTATGAACAATCAGGTTTAGTAGAGAGAACAATGTAGTCTCGACCAGTATCACTATTCCAATGTCTTGTAGTAATTGTCTGAACGCGACTCTCTTTCGGACTCGACTCTTGACTCGACTTGAAACTACTGACAATATTCAGTCACCTTCCCCCCACGAGGGCGTCATGTGGCACAAGGCCGGTTTAAAAAAAAATATGCCCATTGAATCCGTATAGACGGGTTCAGGGTCGGTTTACCTCCCCGAAAGAGAATCCGCCCTTCGGCGTAGCCTCTTTCGGGTTCCTCCCAACTCGAAGGCAGAGAGTTCAACCGATCAGCCAGGCGACCGAGATCAAATGATCAGCCGGTCAAGACTTGAACGGCTGACGATATTCAGTCACAACCCCCACGAGGGCGTCATGTGGCACATGACCGGTTTAACGTAGGATTTCCGAGTCCGTGGGCTCGGCCAAAAATATGCCCATTGAACCCGTATAAACGGGTTCAGGGTCGATTTACCTCCCGAAAGAGAATCCGCCCTTCGGCGTAGCCTCTTTCGGGATCCTCCCTGCCCGAAGGCAGAGAGTTCAACCGATCAGCCAGTCGACCGTGATCGACTTGAGCGACTAACGATATTCAGTCACAACCCACGAGGGCGTCACGTGGCACAAGGCCTTTTTAACGTGGGCTCTCCGAACCCGTGGCATCGGCCAAAAATATGCCCATTGAACCCGTATAAACGTGTTCAGGGTCGGTTTACCCCCCCACACACACACACCGAAAGAGAATCCGCCCATAGGCGTAGCCTCTTTCGGGTTCCTACCCGCCCGAAGGCAAGGAGTTCAACCGATCTGTCGTTCAAGAATTGAGCGACTGACGATATTCAGTCACCCCACCCCACAAGGACAACATGTGGTACAATGGCTTTTTAACGTGGGCTCTCCGAGCCCGTGGGCTCGGCCAAAAATATGCCGATTGAACTCGTATAATCGTGTTTAGAGTCGGTTTACCTCCACTAAAGAGAATCCGCCTTTCGGCGTAGCCTCCTTCGGGTTCCTCCCCGGCCGAAAGCAGATAGTTCAACCGATCTGTCGTTCAAGTCTTGAGCGACTGACAATATTTATTATTGTAATACAATAAATGTGGCACAAGGCCAAAAAGTGGGTTTGGGTAAAGGACGGTCATCACTTGTCTTAGTATAAAACTTAGCTAGCCACAACCACTGACCCTATCATACAAAACAATATTCCTTTCACCAAAACAACACATTTATCCATACCTTTCTTGCTACATTCACCAAAATGCATCTTTGACTCAATGAAAATCCTATATACTCCCCTTATGTACAAATATTGTCTGAGCGGGGGGCATAAAAAACAACAATTTTTAAAAAGATCCCTAATGAGTATATACAATATGACAAATATATTTACAAGAAACTAAACAAAATTTGTGTTAGTACTAAAACCCCCACAAACTTTAAATATGGCAGAAATATCAGTTAACCGGACGAAATCGATGCGGGACTTATGAAAATAAAAGACACACTCATTCCTCCCAAGAATTCTCACAGGTACAAACTCATTCATACACAACGACAAATACGAAAACACACACACGAAACGAAAGGCGTCCCGCCCGCATCCACCAGAGAACTGACATCACTGACCACCTAAACGAGGGAGGGGATGGGGAGTTAAACTAAAGGAAGAAAAATGGGGACAGAAATAAAAGGGACCAATGAGCAAACACATCCTAGCTAAGTTTACTGAAAAGAAGAAAAACTAAAACTCGAAAAAGCAAGACCTATGCTAACCTAATTTTGGGTTGGGTTGCCTATGATCAACCCAGGAAAACAATATACTAAGGCCTAACCGGCATCAAAATGCCACTCAAGGTCAGCCCCTTTTACTCGGCACATACGCGCAAGATTCACCCACCTTTTGCTAAATTCTGATGAGGTGAGCCGCCGCCTTTCCGTCCTAATCTTGACTTTAAGATGCTTAAAGAACAAGATCAGTTGGGAAGAAGTGAACTCTCGCCCTCATAGAATCCCTTCTGACGCGTCGTCCAAATCACGACTTTCATAACCCCTAGCAAGCAGCAGAACACATAGTGTTCAGCCTTCGTCATTTGCGGCACCACATTGCTACAAACAGAACTGGCTTCAAGGACAAAAAACTTTCCCTGCAGCATGCGAACCATGAGGCCTTCAACAAACCTGCACAACGGCACTACCGCCTTGCACTGAAAGAAAGCGTGACCAATGGTCTCGACTTCTCCCGTACAGCGACGACCTTTTGGATATTTCTCCAAGCCTGCTGAACAAAGTCTCTAGTCGACCCAGAGGGCTTCACGAATCACCAGCCAGGTGAGTGATGCCTCATCGTTATTGAGGCATTTCAACCCAAACGCCCAAGGCCATATCGAGCGAGTCTCATGCCTCGTAAGACCGAACACGCCAATTAGATCATCTTGTACGGCCCCCTAACTAACACTTGATACAATGCCTTGCGAGACAACGCCTGGGCGTCGGAGAGGCCATCCGACGTCCGTAAGAGGAGTTTCAAAGCACAACGACATACGCGGCAGAAGGAGCACTTGACTCGGGGTGTACGGCCGGCCTCCTCATCGCACGAGTGCACACTTCTTGGAGGGCTGGGAAATGCACCACAACAAACATTCAACCCAACACATTCGGTCTAGAAAGGTAATGCGAGATATGTTGCCGAATCGCCCTTAGCGAGCCTCAGAGGACCTCAGGCCCAGCACATTTAAAGAAAGAGAACTAACCTCAGAGATCCATCGAGAAGTCCGATTAGGGTTGCTTAAACCTGAATTAAACATGGCCGGGGTTAACCTCGATCTCGATACCGACCAGATCATCTCCCAAAGACCCATGGCCACATTCTTATCGCGGTTGACGGTGCCATGCTGGAGATATCTCTTTGCCAATTTCGTCAATCCCATGGAAACGTTAGTTTCAATGCTCTATATAGGAGTAGTGAACCAGGCAGGGCAACGGGGACCCTTCGCCTGTACAAAATTGCTTGAGATTTTCCAGCAATGCTTATTTTGATCTTAATTCACTTCCACCAGCGGGGGGTCTACCAGGTAGGGCCATCTTAAACGCCATGATGGCCAGCCAGAAAGCATCTACCATTGCTCAGACCTGACTTTGCGCCCTTAATCAGCCCAGTTCTAATGACTTGTTCTAAAACCCGTACCATGGGTTATCCTTCTCCTGAGCAGGAGGAGGACAGATGACCAGTCAAGATCCACAAACCTCCAGTATACTGGTCTTTGCCCCTTGTTACGCAAGGACCCCCTGGTAATCTTGAAGACCCCTTCCTACATCCAGACAGTTGGGGATGGAGCAAAAGGCTTTCAACGTCTAACATTATATCACCCATCCCCGGAGATTTATCCCCCTGCTTCAGGCTATTTCACAGGAGGGACCCGCCCAGATTTCGCCGTACTGGGAAAACAGAAAGCAGCGACGTGAGCTCCCCGATAACCTTAGGAGGGACCTGCGTATACTTTATCCGGCTGGTCCTTATTCGTTCTTCATACTCTTCGACGTCAATGAACAAAAAAAAACAAAAAAAATATCCTTCTTGATAAGAAGTCAGAACGAAGCTAGATAGAAAAACCAATAAAGAACAAGTTTCGCCTTATCTATCTAGAAACAATAAAAAAAAAAAAAACACGTTTCCCACAATCGCCCCGTCGTCAAAATAAACAATAAAATAAAAATGAACAGTTAAATTAGACAATAAAAAAACGGAAAACTGTTTACTCGACAAAACAAGCCGAAGATCTAAAAATAAATCAAAATGGCCCCCTACGTCAACAAAAATTACTAAACAATAGCACAAAGCTCCCAGTTTCCAGAAATCAAAATGGCCCTCTGACGTCAATGAACAAAAAAAAAAAAAAAAAAATACGCAGTGAAGTCAGACGAAGCTAGATACAAAAAACCAATAAAGAATAAGTATCAGCATGGTTATTGGACGCTCAAGGCGAAACAATAAAAAAAAAAAAACACGTAAAAGAAAATAAAAACGTTAGACAATAAAACGAAAAAATTTCGACAAAAGCCGAACTAAAAATAAATCAAAATGGCCCCGTGACGTCAACAAAAACTTACTAAACAATAGCACAAAGCTAGTTTCCAAAAATCAAAAATGGCCGACGTCAATGAACAAAAAAAAAAAAAATACGCATTGAAGTATCAGACGAAATGCTAGATACAAAAACCAATAAAGAACAAAGTATCGCCTTTGAAAATGGCGAAACAATAAAAGAAAAAAAAACACGTAAAAGAAAATAAACAATAAAATAAAAACGTTAGACAATAAAAAATCTCGGAAAACAGTTCGGGAAAAGCCGAAGCTAAAATAATCAATCAAAATGGCCGACGTCAACAAAAAATTACTAAACAATAGCACAAAATGCTAGTTTCTTCAAAAATCAAAATGGCTTGCGACGTCAATGAATAAAAAAAAAAAAACGCAGTGAAGTGTTTTCAGACGAAGCTAGATACAAAAAACCAATAAAGAACAAGTATCGTTCTAAAGGCGAAACAATAAAAGAAAAAAAAAAAGCACGTAAAAGAAAATAAATTGATGATAAACAATTTGGAACGACCAAAAACGTTAGACAATAAAACGGAAAAACTTCCTTGACAAAAGCCGAAGCTAAAAATAAATTTTCAAAAATGGCCAGACGTCAACAAAAAATTATCCTAAACAATTAACTAGCATTGACAAAGTTCGGTTAAAAAAGTTTCCAAAAATCAAAAAATTAATTAAATAAAAAATAAACAAACTCACCAAAGAACAAAAAAAAAAAAAATACGCAGTGAAGTCAGACGAAGCTAGATACAAAAACCAATAAAGAACAAGTATCGCCTAAAGGCGAAACAATAAAAGAAAAAAAAAACACGTAAAAGAAAATAAACAATAAAATAAAAAACGTTAGACAATAAAAAACGGAAAACTTCGACAAAAGCCGAAGCTAAAAATAAATCAAAATGGCCGACGTCAACAAAAAATTACTAAACAATAGCACAAAGCTAGTTTCCAAAAATCAAAAATGGCCGACGTCAATGAACAAAAAAAAAAAAAATACGCAGTGAAGTCAGACGAAGCTAGATACAAAAAATCAAAATGGCCGACCCTAAGCGAGTCGAACCTATTAACAAAAGAAAATAAACAAATAAACTGGACAATACAACGATTACAAACAAAAAATACGTAAAAATTAAAAGGATGGAAAAAAAACAAAGGCAGAAAATTAAAAAGAAAATACAAACTTATATATGAAAATGAACTCCTATCAGCTAAAGAAAAAAAATAAAGCAAACAAGACAACTGAAAACTCAAAGAAACAGACGCTATGAAAAAACGATCAAGATTCTACAAACTGAACAAAATCTTTCAAGCCGATTCGAAGATATTTTACAAAGAATGTGGTAAATAAAAAATTGAAGTGACACCCACCATCGACAAAAAATGGATGGGGTTATACAGTTCTAGAAAAAAAACTATGAGCTTGCACTAAAGAACATAACAAAGAAGCAGCTTGGGTCACGCAAGAGATAGAACGGATGTAAAATGAATCAGAACAAACATCGGTGGGAATCACAGAAGTGGATGTTGAATATAGACTGAGATAGAAGACGGCTGGAAATTTTCAGAAATAGATAAAATACGTAACTTTCGGATCTATTTTCTGAAATCTTCACGAAATAGTCAATTAACCTACTAAGGTTCCGGTATGATTAACCAAAGTAATTACCTTCCTTCTACCAAAGAATGATGGTGACACAAATATCTAAAAAGCTACAGACCAATTACATGCTTCCCAACTACTTACACACAGTTGACATCTATTCTTACAAAACATATTCTTTCTTACAAAAAATGATATACTACCTTTTGAACAAAAAAGGTGCAAACTTGACTCTTACGGATGTAAAGACCAATTACTTATTAATAGGATGATCTTAGAAAACTGCTTCAATACAAAGAAAAATCTCAGTAATGCCTGGATAGATACATTCGATAGTGTACCCTCATTCTTGGATCTTAAAGTATTTAAATATATACAAGGTATCACCCGTCGTCATCAATTTCATAAAAGTATGTCGATATAGAAAACGACACTTCAACTCAATCAGAAAAATGGTGTCTATAAGTCTGGTGAACAGAGGAATATTTGAAGATGACTCTTTGCCACCCTTACTATTTTCGTATACATAAAAGAATGAATCAGCGGACTGCATAGTTCGCAATATGTCTATAAGATATCTCAAAAGAAAATAAGTCATCTATTATACATAGAGGATAGAGGTGTAATCTCGGAATGACAATGAGCTGGAAAGTCTCCTGAAAACAGTAAAATGTTTCAATGAGGACATTCAACTGAAATTCAGTTTGAATAAATTCGTTAAAGCCACACTTTTACCGGGATCGTTACAACAAACCTCCACTATCAGATTATTCTCTGGGGGTAACAATCAAAGTGTTAGAGCATGAAGATTATAAATAACTTAATTTAAAGGAGGGTGAAGGAATTCATCATACAATTGAAAGAAATAGTGCTAAAATAGGACTATAAGAGAGTGAGACGAATATTTAGAACTGTGTCCCATTCTTGAAACTTAAAGTCTATAAATATATACAAAATATCACACGTCGTCACCAAACAAAGTATTTCAATATAGAAAACAACTCAATCAGATAAATGGAGTCTATAAGTCTGGTGAACAGAGGAATATTTCAAGACAATTCGTTGTCTCCCTTACTATTTTTGTATATCACTAATAGCATAAACAATTGAACTTAACTGGATGAAATATGGCTATAAAATTTCTCAAAAGAAAATAAGCCAGCTATTTTACATTTCTGAATTAAAATTATATAACAGATATGACAGTAAGCTGAAAGGTCTCCTGCAAATAGTTAAATTTTTCAGTGATGAGAGTGAAATGGAATTCGGTTTGGATCAATGTGCTAAGTTCGCAATTTTACAAGTATCGTTACAAAGATTTTCCTCAATTAGCTTAGACCCTGGGGGTAAATTCTAAGAATTAGAGCAAGAAGAAGTATCTCGGTGTAAGTGAGAATCATAGAATTCATTATACAAAAATGGACGAAATAGTGCAAAAAGTGTACTATAGAAGGGTGCGGCTGTTATTAAGAACTAAACAGAATTCTCAGAAAAGAATTATGCCCATTAATAGCCTTTCCATCCGAGGGGTGTAATATAGTTTCAACATCTTGAACTAGAATCTAAATGACATTAGACGAATGGATTTTAAGAGAAGGAAACTTCTTTCTAAGGATTAAATGCATCGTCCAACGGCTGATTCAGACCATACATATATACCCCATAAAGAAGATGGAAGAGGAATTAATCAGCACGAATTGCCATACAATTCAACAGCCGTCGGCGTACTAACTGTTGTATCCTTAAAGAGGTTACAGAGAGAAGAAGGTGGTACTCCAGTAAAGGAACAGCAACACGTGGGTAGATGAAAGAAGAGATGTTTATTGTCAACGAGAATACACTACTGAAAGACAGGAAATCAAGTGGCAGGCCAGTACTTCCCGAAGCAATCCCCCAGGTGTATATCCTGTGCTAACTATATATAGCGACCGACACAGTCAGTCCACATAGGCAATAACGTGTGTGGGTCATTTCATTACAACACTAACATACATTTAAACAACAAAGAACTGGGTGATGAAATTGGTTCAACACGAAAAGAGAAAGAAAAAAATATTCAATCATGAAAGACGGAGGTAAATACAAACAAGATTTACATTTAGCAGCTTCTGTAGAAAAACAAGAACCAACTTTTGCAGCAAAAACTATGAAAAAGAAAGCAAAGGACAAAGATCTTGAACAGATGAAACAACGCTAGAAAGACACAATCCAAAATCCAGAACGTACAAATAATGCCGATGTTGATAAAAGTTAACACTTATCGATGTTTACGAGTATCTGGATTAAAGGCTGAAACAGAAGGCTTTATTCTTGCAGGACAGGACCAAATTCCTTTCACTAGGAACTTTCAGGCAAATACCATACATGATAGTGTGAACCCAAAATGCATGACCTGTGACAAATATAAAAAACTTGTGCTATCTAATATCAGGATCTTATGTACTTGCACTAAATGAATATAATAATCTTCACAATAGAGTGGGGGTACTTACAATGGGCAATGTGAAAACACTTTGGAGAAGATTTTAACAAACTCTGGTATGAACCTCACCCATCACGGGCTACAGAAACGAAAGATATCACAATTCTATGAGATTACATAATTTTTCCTGTCAGGAAGATTGAAGCAAATATGCCGGGGATAATTATCAAAAACACGAAAAGACAGAAATTTTCTATTAATTGATATGGCTTGTCCAGCGGATTGAAACATAGCGTCCAAGAAATTTGAAAAATTATCGAATAATAAAAACCTGGAAATCGAAATTGAAAAAAAATGTTGAAATTAAAAACAAGAATAGTAGCAGTCATAGTAGGAGCGCTTGAAATGATAAAAAAGGAACACAACAACACATTGAAAAAATCACATCTTAGAAGAAATACAAAAAATTCGTCTTCATAAGTACATCCCACAAAATAAGATAACTTTTTCTATGTAACGCTGGTGATGTTATGGATGATAGAAAAACAAATCATTTAATGTAACCATAACAATACAACCTGCCTTAGGTCTTCCCGCAGAATTGGTAGGTCTTGTGACCATAGCAGAAATCGAAATACAATAATAATAATAATAATAATAATAATAATAGTAATAATAATAATAAAAGTAAATAAAAAGAAGAAAATTTAAAAAATGAAGGAAAAAATCAGAAACAAAATGAAGAATATAGAAGTGAAGATAAACAAAAGTAAGTATCCAACAAAAATCTCAAAAGAAAGAAATAGAAAAAATGATAATAATTGCAGCGATGTATGAAAAGAAAAGGTTTTCTGCTTCCACAACTCTAGGCTTTTTATTTCTCGGCATCGAGTTACGTATTCATTTAAGTGTCTAGACAATCTAATATCGACCTTAATTTAGCGTTTGCCTCGGAAGCCATCAATATTTGTGAGTCCCGCCAAAGACCTAAGGCCAAATACAGAGATTACTATTGGCTTTCGCGATATTAATATGACGCTTAACAAAAGAATTTTTAGGTGTGTCCGACTAAGAGAAGTGAGAATAAGTACTTAGGAATTTTAAAAAGAGTCATAGCAATTCTTCTGGTTTGATTAGGAAAACCTATGAAAATAGAACAATATATCAGGTTGGAACGAAATTTATGTTCGATTTGTGAGCGAGAAATGTTGAACAAAAATTCAATTAAGTATTGCCCCTTTATCATGAATAGTATGCTGCTATCAGTAGTTTATATAATTTTCTATCAGATTATCAGAATATTATTTATAACTAGCTTAAAGGCCGCGCAACTTGCTGACTTTTAAGGTAGCTCCTGTAGAGGGCAAACATTATTATGACCTCTGGTTCAGATTAGAAAACAGCAATGATAATTTTGAATAAATAACATTGAATTCCTCAATTAACACCTCACTTTAACTCTTATTCGGGCTATAAGTTCAATCCGGGCAAAAGACCATTTTGGGAAGAAGCTTCTTTTTGCGTGGAATTTCAATTCATGTCGAAAATTGAGTTCTTCATACCACAAACCCCGTTGAAGGACTCAACTCATTTGCGTTGACTTCTTCAAATCGCGAATTCTGCGCAAGTTCAAAACCTCACGTCACGAAAATTCCGATTTAATGCTGATTCCTTAGTATTTTCCAAAAAATAAAATTGGTTTCAGGAATTCACAAAATGTTGGAGATTTTTAAACTGGATTTAAAACAAACACTTTCTTTTTTTAATTCACAATCCCTTGTATTACCTTAAACTCAATATAAATTAAAAAGTTTAAAAAATCACTATTTTTCAGCTATTTAAAATTTTGAACAGTTCCTTCTTCGTCTGGAGCCAAATACCACTGCTGGATGTCCAAGCATGTGATGAACGGCAGATTTTGCATAGAGGGCTCATTCTGAAAATGTATAATATGTCTCTATAGAACAAGCGTGACCCGTGTTAGAGGGGTTTCAGATACACTGACGGACAGACAGGATTTGTCTTATATTTATATAGATGGACTTCAGAAATTGCCGCTATGTGCGCCCCAACTAAAGAACTCATTAGAACTGTTTTACACTAAGACTTTTATAAAAAAGATCTCATCGTAAGTGCAGAAGCAATATTGATCCACCGCGGTTAAGGCTTGATGCATTTGGCTAAAGGGGTTCGCAGGAAATTGTTTTCTGTTTTCAACATTGCGAATTTCAGTCTAGTGCCAAGCCGGGATATTCCAATAAGATAAAATAATAGCAATAGCAGCTCTAAAATAATATTTGTCTGTAGAACAAAGACAGCATTACTTTAATGTTCACTTACTTTTATATCCAAGAGCTTCTGCTGACAACGTTCATCTTTGAGCTTCTACTGCTATTATATTCAGAACATTACAAAACTTTGTTATGATAGGAGTTGTATGACTTGTTTTTATGGTTAGTAAAATATACATATATACATCAAAGCAACTAAGTTAGACATTTATACATAGATATTTATATATATATATATATATATATATATATATATATATATATATATATATATATATATATATAAGGATTTCCTATCAAAATATTTTTGGTTGTTCGGTAGATATATAAAAAAGTTATTGTAATGTGGTTGTTAAATGTTCTGATATTTGTATTGCTTGGGTGAATGAATGCCTTATTTTGTTTGTGATGAGTCTATCATTAAAAAGTCAGATTCAACATGAGAAAGTAATATTTGAGTAAAACTTATTTTTAGGCTTCATTACCGGAGATGTCCATTTTCACCTGCTCTCAGGGTGAGAGATTGTTGGAAAGAAACCAGATTCTAGATTTCTCGCCAGTAAATCATGGAAAATATTTTTTTTATTGCTCGTGATCATGAGATCAGGACACATAATCCATTTTAGCAAAGAAGTTATATATATATATATATATATATATATATATATATATATATATATATAATATTTATTTATAAAACAATATCTATCTATATATATATAAAATATCTATCTATCTATATGTATAATATCTAAATAGATATAAATAATATATATATATAAATAATCATATATATCATTAATTATATATATATATATATATATATATATATATATATATATAATATATATAGAAAATATATAGAAAATAGGAAAGAACTCGTTAGGTAAATAATCCAAAGTATTTTTGTTATTATTTTTAAAAAAAATAGTGCTCGATACAATAGTAGAGCATAAATTTAATTATTTATTTAAAAATATGATTCAAACACGCTATATAAGAGTTCTCATGTTTCAAAACAAGAGCCGAAAACTTCAATTATTTGAATTAAATCGAATTAAAGTACTAAGCTCTGTTCCATCTTTAAGCGAAATTTTTTTTTTGAATTTTCAGCTTGTAAAAAAGGGAAAAAAAGGAATATTTGAACAAAACACTGTTTAGAGATACGCATAATTGGAAATTGTGGAGATCCTTGATAAACTGCGTAATTAAATTTAAGTTCTTAATATGAATTGATATGATAACTCGCCATTTCCATGATTAAAGTAAACAGCTGACTTTGACTGGTGCATCAATATGAAAAAACACCTACATTGTAAAAACTGAAGACAAAATTATTTTCTCTATCAGGGAATATGAATGAACACAAAAAACATTTTCATAAGCGTTCTCACATTAATGACATTTTCTTGCCTCAGAGTATTATATATATACACATATATATATATATATATATATATATATATATATATATATATATATATATATATATATATATAACTTGAATATTTTTTGGTTGTTGTATCGGAGTGTCTATGTCAATGTATGTGGGTATAAGTACGTATCTTTATCGGTGTCTATGTGTATAGTAACTTGCATGCACATTTCATTGTCTATATGCGTGATTTTAATTCTTTTATTTTTCTTTTTTTCCTCAATAATTTTAAAATTTTAAACTTAATACAGATTAAATTTACATTTTAAAATGGGTAATTTTTAATTTTAATTTCAAATTTTATTGTACAATTTAATAGTTATTAGTTAGAATAAATTCTATTTGAGTATAAACCCGACTTTAAAGCATTTAATAGTTATTATAAACTTACTTTGTATTCAAGTTTTTGAATTCTCATATACTTGTATTTTGATTGGTCATTTTTGAATTCTCATATACTTGTATTTTGATTGGTCATTCCAGCTCATGTAACAGTGTTTCCCCTTACGAGGTGTGGTTAATTAATTTGAACCTTTTAAAACCTTTATTCTACGGTCTACATTCAACATCATCACTCGATAAGGCAACAGAGGTGATGAAACAACATGGCTATTTTTGTAGTGATTTTATAGCATATTTATGTTATAAT
The DNA here is from genome assembly GCA_903632075.3 of Acanthosepion pharaonis. Taxonomy (NCBI): domain Eukaryota; kingdom Metazoa; phylum Mollusca; class Cephalopoda; order Sepiida; family Sepiidae; genus Acanthosepion; species Acanthosepion pharaonis. The sequence goes on along the minus strand of CAHIKZ030000561.1, from coordinate 966,836 downwards.
TTTTAAATAAATAATTATATTCGCACTTCTCTATTAAGTACTCTTTTAAGAAGAGTAATTGTTGGTTATTGGAATTTATTCCGTATACACCAATCCTAATCCTTGTATATATATATATATATATATATATATATATATATATATATATATATATATATATTTAAAAAGATATCTTTTGTGGTAAAGCTGTCTTAATTTTTTCTCCATCATCATCATGAGTGGTAATAAAAATAATTTTTGAAGTTTTATGGCAGTTATATATATATATATATATATATATATATATATATATATATATATATATATATATTCGAATCCGTGTCTCATGATCAGAAAACGAACGTTCTAACCACTCTGTCACGCGCCTGGAATGGAGACGATCTCAGCGTGTGGCATCATTGGAAATTCCATGAAAACCATAACACCGTTTTGTCCAAGCCTTGTGAGTGAAATTGGGTAGAGAGAACACGCCGTAGATAACGGTGCTAGCACGAAGTTACAAGTCATGGTGACCGAGGGTTTGAGTGCGCGTGTATTTTTCAGATTGTTGATCATTCTAGACAACACGCTCTCTCCCAGAAAACTAATGTCTGATCAGCATAGTTGCAGTATAACCCACAGGTGGTCTCTGTGGGTGTTGAGCAAACACAAATATGTCTGAGCGTGCGCCTGCAGTAGGGAGTGATTAGCAGCCCTAGGTGTCCTAGGTATATATATATATATATATATATATTTCGAATATATATATATATATATATATATATATATATATATATATATATATATATATATATATATATATATATATATATATAAAACAGAACCAAAAAAATTGCATCCATAGCAAATAAAGTATAAACCGATTGTGTGTATATATATATATATATATATACCCGTGTCCAAAATAGACTTCCTATTTTAATTTTGATATTAAAGAGTGTTCATTACGTCTATCGATTGCAAAAAATTTTTAAGAATCAAAATAGGCTCTCAGTCTGGGATCGATCTTTCGACCGTCTTTTTAATCTGTTCAATCAGAATTCTCTAACACTCAGTTGTAATGAACGACACACTGTAGCAAAGGTTTATTTTTCATTTTTTTTAAAGGACCAACATATTTAGATATTGAAAATAAAACTTAAAATAAGGTACCTATTTCAAATACGGGATCCCACTACACTAACGTTTGGACTAATAAAAATGTCGGACGAAAAATAAATCCGTTACTTCTTTAAAAATTCCTTTGTTTGCGTTTCATATATTAAACTGCGCACATATGTCATTTACAGAAACATATCTAAACATCTAAAAAGTCTTTTAAAATGTAAATGCAACTTTATTTGTCATTTTTTTATTCAAATTGTTTTTTTTTTTTGGAATACTAAATTTTTTTTTCAGTTTCTTTCAGTCCCTTTGCGACTAAGTTGTTTATTATTGCTTGTTTGGTGCAATATATATATATATATATATACGTTCTGTTTTATATATATATATATATATATATATATATATATATATACACCACAGTTCATAAGTTTGAAGTCACCCCCAGAATTCGCATGGATTTAACGTCACAAAATAGTTAAAACACAAGGAAAATGAATTCTTAGTTTCATTGACAAAAGAATGGAATGAATTTTCAAACTTATACTTTGAGTAACTTTTGCAACGAATGCCAAAAATTTGCGCAGCATTAATGAAGTCTAAAGGAGGCTATTGTGACGAGAGCAAGATTCAATTGTAATTTTTTTTTCTTTTTGCCACAAAAAATTTTCTAATAAAAAAATAATGTCTCACTGTTTTAACCATATATATCAAATTTCTATTATTTAAAGTACAAAACACCTATTTTGGGGCCAATTTAAAAAAATGACCAAGGATTGTCTCAAACTGTATTGTACATGTTTGCACTTTAATAAGTTTTCACCAATCTTCTGGCTGGTAGACGAAATAAAAATATGTGTATCCATTAAAAAAAAATGTTTATTGTGATAAAAAATATAGAGGATTGATAAATATCCATTACTTTATAAATAATTATGTTTACTTATCGGATACGAAACTAGGTACTTATCAATATTCAGGAGAAAGATATCTTTAATCAGGACGCTCTTAGCCGAGTTGATTGAAGGACTTCGGATCTAAAAACGGTTTCTCCTGCAAAGGTGACTAATATTCGAATCCTGACAGTGCCTGAATTTTTCTCTATGCAGATTTATGTATATTAAGGCCGGAAGTCACAAGTCCTAAATACTGTTTAAAATAAACGCAACGTCTATCCCAATATAGATATCCACTAAAAATAAGGTTTAAATTGATAATAAGGCATGCATGTATGTAAGCATGTATGTGTACATATCAATCTGCCAGTTGATAAAGTTCCGCCAGTGGAGATCTCCGGGTCAGAACTCTTACGCCAGGGTACTTCAACCTGGGGTCTGTATACATAATACTAGTCTCAAGATATTAGCAGATTTCTTTTCCATCAGACAACGTTACAGATTTGAGATCAACCATATGATTATTTCTAGTGACAAACCTCTTTTATTCTTTGCCAAATATATAATTGTGCAAAAAATATTATTAGCCAAAATACGAACTCAGCTTATCTATTTTTATTCTATGCAGCGGTAATTTTCTACAACTATCGAACTTCCGGGATCAGATTGAGTTTAACCCTAATCAATAAAACGTTATTTAAAAAAATAGAACTTATATAAAACTAATTACACCTTGTACGTTCTCTGGTTGTTTTAAAAGCATATATATATATATATATATATATATATATATATATATATATATATATATATATATATTATATATATATATATATATATGTGTGTGTGTGTGTGTGTGTGTGTTTATATATATATATATATATATTAAATGGACAAGGTCCGACAATTTATTTATTAAAGACATTTTTTTTATGTTTAACGTTGTTATTTATAGATACAAGTATTTAAGCAAATGCTCTGTTTATGATAAACAGTATTAAATAACATTTACCGGCCTGAATGTCCGAGAAATTTTCATAGAAAATATTCGTTCTTTGTTTATCATAAACAGAGCATAAACAGAGCAGGGAAACTGAATAGGGAAAAGTAGTTCCACAGGCGAGAGGTATATATATATATATATATATATATATATATATATATACATATATATATATATATATATATATATATATATATATATATATATATATATATGTATATTAAGAAATGGACAAGATCCGACAGTTTATTTATTAAAGACATTTTTATATGTTTAACGTTGTTATTTTATAGATAGAGCATTTGCTTAAATACTTGTATCTATAAAATAACAACGTTAAACATAAAAATGTCTTTATATATGTATATATATATATGAATAAAAAGACAAGAGTGGAAACGATTCTTTCCTATTATTTGTTCCTCATCTTTTAAATCTAACCTAGTTTTGACTTCTGAAGGACTTTATAAAGCAAATGTATGGAATTATTTTCTTACCCGTGTTTGTATACGAGTGCAAGGATGTCCTTGATTTGTCAATTCTTTTAAATTTGAGGACGTTCATGAATATTCATCAGGTTGTTGAAAGGTCAGTAAAAACATAATATCGCTTATAAACTTTTGTGTCCCATTCATGCCTTAAAAATATTCTTGAATATTACTGGTTCATTGTTGTCTTATCAGACTTTGCATTATGGTACTTTCTGTCTTCCATACAATAGGCTGTTGTATTATTGTATCGTTATTTTGGTGGGCGGTAACAGTTATGTTTCAAATTATTCCAGGGATTCTTGAATAGAAATAATAGTGGCCGTCCTAGGTATGACGCTAAACTACATCAGCGTCCTGGGTATGACGATAACCTACGTCTAACAACAAGGCCTCTTATCAGCAGGTTTTGAGGAGCGTGGAACCACATCTTAATTGCTGATGTTGCCAGGTCCACCCTGGCCCAGGGTGGTAGCACCTGTTAGGGTCTCAACTATGAGAAAAATTGTTAACTCCAAACTGGGTTCAAAACACTATGGAAGTGCAAAAATCGGTATTAATACCAGAAATAGTTTGTAAAAAAATTATTATCAGTAATAAATTTTTGAAGAAAAATTATTACCAGCAATAAAATTTGTCGGCATTAAATAACCCATTGAGGTTGTTATGTCGTAAAACAAAACAAACATTTGTGGATACGGATGTAGTTGTGTAAGATATTTATGGAGTTGTTTCTTAATCTTTTATTTATCATTGTCAATTTATTGTTTAGTTTTTTAATATGCTTACATATACATAATTCATTGAGTCTGAAAGAAACCGCAACAGAAAGCACTAGACGGCCGTTTCGTCCTACATTTGGGACTCATCAGCAGCGCGCATCCACAACTGAGAATTGAAACCCTGACAGTTAGGTTGTTAAGCAAACATTATACCAACTGTTCCAACGGGCGTCGGTGACGAAAAGATTGCAAATCAGACTCAACATAGTGCCGCTCGCTCAGATATTCCGTTGTGGAACCATACTGGGTTCTCTCTAACCATAGGTCTGTGCGACGACTACTCTCACCAAGCCGCTCATTCTAAAGCATTAGAAGCCGGATCAAGCGATGATATACACAGATAGTAATAATTAGAAGGATTTGATAATTATATTTAATTAATTCATCGAGTCTGACAGAATACAGAAAGCACTGGACGGCCGTTTCGTCCAAATATACAGACGAAACGGCCGTCCAGTGCTTTCTGTATTCTGTTGAGGTTTTTTTCAGGCTCGATGAATTACTTAACTATAATTATCAAATCCTTATAATAATTACGATATATATATATATATATATATATATATATATATATATATATTGACATTTATAAAAACTTTCTAGAAATTATTTTTCGAAAAACATCCCACGATAAATTTCGCCTGTTACGCTTCATCAGATACAAGATGCGTTTTGAGTGTATGTATTCATGTGTGTTTAAAATAATGAAGTCAAAGATGGCGTTGCTCGTGAATTTATGTTCTTTGCTTTAAGTTTCCAAGTTTAGAGACAGAAATCCTTCAGAAAGGGTAGAAAATAAATGAAATATTTGTCTTAACCACGCCTTCTCTCATTTTTTCCGACTTCGATCTGATGAAGCCTAACAGTCGTAATGCATAGTCGGAACGTTTTTTCGGCGAATCTTTCTTTCATCAACGTGTTTCCAAATGACAATAATCTATAACTTAGTCGTGATTATATACTCAAAATTATAATATATATATATATATATATATATATATATATATATATATATATATATATATATATATATATATATATATATATATATATATATATATATATATATATATATCATAGGTCTATTATACTGTGGGTGTTGGACAATCATTTCTGTATGTATGTGTGCGTGTAAAAGTAGATATAACATGTAGAACATTTACCACTTCATTTCTTCTCTTCTCCGCGTTCTTCTTCTTCTTCTTCTTTATCTTCTTCACATCCTCCTCCTCCCTTTTGTTTATCCATTAAAATAATAATAATAATTACTATAAGACTACTACTACTACTACTACTACTAATAATAATAATATAGCGATTATTAATTTAAAAAAAATAACTCGTTAAGAGCTCATTGATAAAAAATCGCCTAAGTATATCGTAAGTTTGAAAGCAAAACGCGGATTCAGATGATCTCCTGTTTTTAATATATATATATATATATATATATATATATATATATATATATATATATGTGTGTGTGTGTGTGTGTGTGTGTGAGTGTGTGTGTTCTTAATGTTGTTGAGAAAACTAAAAGCTAAATATTCTATTTTAGTAGTCCTTATAATAGGATTTTACATGTAAAATACTTTATTAATTAAATCGTAAGGAAGGCAATAAAACTACAAAGACCTAAGGGATTACTAAGTGTAAGAGAATATAAGAAAACTAAATCTTTATTAAGGAGAGTGGAAAAAAAAGAACAAGAATTAAGAAGACGTAACATAACGATTGATATTCCAATATAGATTTTGGAATATCAAAGTTGATTGGAAAGCAAAAAGCCATAAGAGATTTCTACAAGTTTAAAGGCACTATTCAGTCTTTGTTTGGCCATCGATCACCTCCGTCGGCGAGAGACCAAAGCACTTCAGACCAAATTACGGTTTCCCCGAGTGGAATGCAGGTTTGAACCCTACTGGAGTTCCCTTATTCTTCTAATCATATGTATCGAATAATTAGATCAGTCGGAGAAAATAAATACTATTTATTTATTTTATACTATATAAAAAATAAACGGAACATCTACCACGAATAATAATAATAATAATAATAATAATAATAATAATAATAATAATAATAATAATAATGAGTTTCAAATGGGCGCAGAAATGCAAGTACAGTACAATATACCGGCTGGAACTGCAACATACTTAAAAAAAACAGCAAAGACAACATACAGAAGCGATGGCAAGATAAAACGATTCATGGCCAATACTCTGCCCGTACCAAACAAGCTAACGTAGAAAAAACCCGTAACCATCAGTGGCTTCGTAGTACAGGGTTGAAAGCTGAAACTGAAGGTTTTATCCTTGCTGTACAGGATCAATGCTTGCTAACTAGGAATTATCAAGCACATATGCTAAAATATTGTGTTAGCCAAAAATACAGATTCTGTGATAAATATCCAGAAACGATTGATCATCTTGTATCACGTTGCACGATATTGGCACCCACTGAATATAAAACCCGGCATGACAGAGTAGGCCAATATCTGCACTGGAAAATATGCAACTTCTACGGGAAGGAAACTGAAAGAAATTGGTATGAACAACCCCTAGACCCGTTTACGGAGATAGGACCTGTTATGGGACCACACACTACACACTGACAGATCAATGAAAGCCAACCGCTCAGAAATTGTTATTAGAGACCACAAACAAAAAAAAAAGTGCCTCCTTATTGATATAGCAGTCCACGCAGACTGCAATGTATCTTTGAAGATATTCAAAAAGCTGTCAAAATACAAGGACCTTGAAATAGAAATCTCAAAAATGTGCCAGATGGGAACATCAACAATCCCTGTTGTAGTTGGAGCCCTATGATTGGTTGGAAAAGACTCCAGTAGACAATTGAAGGGATTCCTGGAAGTCCATACCTGAAGGAAATACAAAAAAATTGTTCTCTACAAGTACACCCCACACTTTACGAAGGGCTTTATCTATGTACTTTTTTTTTTTTTTGTCAGTGGAAGGTGTCATGATGCCATTTCTAACCTTAGGTCCCTGGGCGGGACCCGGAAAGAAATGTGTAAATACCAGAAATCAGAGGAAATAATAATAATAATAATAATAATAATAATATATATATATATATATATATATATATATATATATATATATATATATATATATATAGTCTGTTTATTTGTATGTTGAGGAAACTGTTTTGTTGTGTTTAATTTTCTAAATTTAGTTGCATTCGTAAGGGTAGAATCATGTTTATATTACTATATTCTGTGCGATTCAAATAACAAAACTATTGGATTTGTCATTATTCCTAATTGCAATGTTTTTGTTTTCTTTAAGTTCATTATAGAGCTTCTTTCATACTTTGATTAAATATTGTCTTCTCCTTTCATGGCTATACCTAACCTTTTATGTTTTCAGTCCCTGGTCACTTATCTGGGTTTTGTTTTTTGCTACTTTATTTTTTCTTCTTGTGCGTTTGTTTTTACAATATTTACGTCTCTAAATTTTGTTTAAGTTGTTATTGGCAAAAGTGTAATAGAGATGGCAATTTCTTCACGCACACACACACACACACATATATATATATATATATATATATATATATATATATATAGGTAAAACAAAATTGTTAGAAAGATTCAGTACAAAAACTTATTGTCTAGACTAAAATGAGTATTGAAAACAAAACCCATTTGATATTTATTTATAATATATGAATTTTAGAAAAGAAATAAAGATTTGTCACTCACAATTAGATTTTCAATGTTTTTTTCTTAGAAAAGTATTTTGATGTTTCCCTTTTTTGAAAACTCTTTATTTTAATCGTTTACGCTTAGTTTTTCAAAAAAGATTTTAACGGTTTCTATCTTCAGGTGTTGATGCTTATGTCTTATACCAATGAAAAAAAAATGAAAATCAACGGATGTAGCTGGATATATATGTCGTTTATAGCAAGGTGAATAGGGCAGAATCTATTTATGCACTGAATTAATTAATGGCTTGAAATTGTTGATGAAAATATTTCTTTTATTAATCCGCCTTTGTTCAGCAGTCCTGTAGTAGCACTGGTAGAACTGGAAGACACTAAAATTTAGCAGATTTTGTCCTCCGCATTCCGCTTTATGTTGCCTGAAGTGGGTGTCCTTAATTTGTTGGCGATGTAATGTCATCACACACGCACACACACACACACACACACACACACACACATATATATATATATATACATATCTATCTATCTATCTATCTATCTATCTATCTATCTATCTATATATATATATATATATATAATATGTATATAAAGAGAGAGAGAGAGAGATGTGTATATGTGTGGGTGTTTCCACACGCAGACACATATTACGTTAGGTAATGTAGAAAGAATAAAAAAATCTTGCTTCATCTTTCAAAAGGACTTCATCGGGTAAAAATAATGTTCTTATTCATGGAATTATCTATATATCGGAAGGGGTCGGTGATAGACAAAAATATCGGTTATAATTACACGTTGAATGGAAACGCAGAAGATAGGAGCTGGACATTTGGACGTTCAATTTTAATTTTCATATTTCAATTATTGACGTCAATAATATTTGAATCTGCTGTATTATTTCGAAAGACGAAACGATATATATATATATATATATATATATATATATATATATATATATATATATATATATATATATATATATATATATATATGTATTTCTAGTCGAGCTCGGCGTATGATGTTCCGACGACCACAAACTAATAATCTGCATGCCTATGACGGGCATGAGGCATGCATTTTGAGACTTGCTCGATAATTGCACAAAAGAACACAAACAGTACAGGAGAATGTATTGTATTTAAGTGCAGTCGACTGATGGTTATTCTCAGTACAGCGATATCAATTAGTATGCAAATTCCTCTTTTGGGGTAATTTCACATTTTCTTATCATCTCTCACTTGCGTCTCTGTCCTTGGACAGAGTGCGCTCAGGGGCTTCTCTGTCAAAGGACAGAGGGGCAAATGAGGAAAATTATACTGAAGAGGTGCCCAGCCCTGGGGAACAGCTGCCCCAGGCCGCGCCCTCCCATTGCACAAGAGGGAGGGATCGGTTCTCGCACTGAGGCCAGCGCAACCGAGGGTTGCGGGGACTGAGGGCAATTTTTGTCCCTAGCCGGGTGTACACGCTTGGGTGCCCACATTAAACCAACCTTGTGTTACATCTTGTTCTAGTTGGGGAAGGAGTAAATACCAGTACAGCTATATCAATATTCTACTTCTTTAGCTCCAATGCGACCAGAGTTGTTTTTCTTTCTGGTGCTGAGTTGTTTTCCTGGAGAGTTCGTACATTCCAAGGGCCAAGCTGAATTTGATGTTGTTTCGTAGAGTTTTTCGCAGTAGTCGGATATGTATGGAACTAAATAGATGTAGGTGCCAGGAAACCAATACAATGATTTCATTCAAGTGGTGAAGGCTTGTGACGAACCGTCCAAAGGAGGACAGATGTCACGTAAAAGTTAAGTACTCTTTTCTTTGCACCAAACTTAAGTACTCTTTTCTTTGCACCAAACTTAAGTACTCTTTTCTTTGCACCAAACTTAAGTACTCTTTTCTTTGCACCAAAGTTAAGTACTCTTTTCTTTGCACCAAACTTAAGTACTCTTTTCTTTGCACCAAACTTAAGTACTCTTTTCTTTGCACCAAACTTAAGTACTCTTTTCTTTGCACCAAAGTTAAGTACACTTTTCTTTTGCAAAAAGTTAAACTTTTTCTTTGCAAAGTTAAGTTTTTTCTTTGCACCAAAGTTAAGTACTCTTTTCTTTGCACCAAAGTTAAGTTTTCTTTTGGATACCAAACTTTTCTTTGCACCAAACTTAAGTACACTTTTCTTTGCACCAAACTTTACTCTTTTCTTTGCACCAAAGTTAAGTACACTTTTCTTTGCACCAAACTTAAGTACTCTTTTCTTTGCACCAAACTTAAGTACTCTTTTCTTTGCACCAAAGTTAAGTACACTTTTCTTTGTACCAAAGTTAAGTACTCTTTTCTTTGTACCAAACTTAAGTACTCTTTTCTTTGCTCGTGTCTCGCAATACTCTTCCCAGCTTTTGGGTCCGTCCTTGGCCATCCCAATCCTTCGCACTTTCTGTCCTCTGTCAAAATACTTCCCAAGTATTTAAACTTCCGCACCCGCTTGATTTTAGTATCCCCGACCTGTAAATCGCATTTCGGGTTCATCCTTTTCCTGATGACCATGCTTTCTGTCTTCTAATGTTTCAGGCATATAAAACTCTGGGTATATGGAAGGCCGCAACGGCCATATCCGCAGCTTCAACGGCCACATCTTACAGTGATCACAGCTAGTAGTAACTAAAGTTTAAATACAAAATACTTACAATACAAAGTAGTACAATTTAATCATTTTTATGTTGTCTTGATGATTGACATCGCTTTAGACAAACTATCCTCGATATATCAGGTTGGAATGTCTGTATAGATCCCACTTTAATAAAAAGATGTCAAATGTTCACCAGATATTCTGGTTGTGTTTGACGTTTTTGTTGCATTCAAAAACGAAAATATCTGCTCACAGACATATGTGGAACGAAACATCGCCATAATCTTTATGGCAAACTTTCTGAAGTTCTTAAATGTCTGAAGAAGGTATGAAAAAATCTAGGTACCCCTACTTTTAGGTACTTTTCTTTTTTTTAAGTCAGTCTGCATTTCCAGTAGTTCAATCTATAGACTTCCTTCTGCCTGAGAAACATAAAAAATGAATGGTACTGAAAATAATGCAAACTGTTCTTTAAGAGATGAACAATTCCAAAATCTTCGCTTAAATTCCTTTGACACCAATTCCAGCTGTCGTACTTAGCAATGATAAATACAGACTCAGTATTGGCATTTTTTCAACTCCTTTCACATAGGTAAATGAATCAAGTTTTGATGTGACAAATGGGATTGCAATAAACCTAATTTTGCAATGAAACACTTGATATCATATAATGAGGGATGAGCTTATTTTTACCTTGTAATTTAAAATGAAGGTCACTTAATTGGACAGTAATATCCACTGAAAAAGCTAGATCTTGGAGCCAGCTTTCATCTTTACATTCATCTGTTCTCTGACTTTAATTAAATTTCGGAAAAAATGGAAAAAAATATATTATTTAACATACAATTTTAAAAAGAAACATTTCATTGATTAAAACAACACATACTTATTTAATAAAAAAGCAATATTGTTTTAGCATATATTTTCTTTTTATTTATATTTTATTACATTTTTTATATACAAGAATCCAGTTTCCAGTTCGCCCAGTGTTTACGAGAACTATGAACAAACCACAACGACAAGCAGTTCAAAATATTTGAATTTGGCTTCAGAAATAAATATTTATGCATGGCCAGTTGTATGTTACATGCTCAAGAGTAAGAAATCCTAAGGATTTATTCTTCGCTGTTAAAAAGTAAGACGGAAAAAAGAATCTTTAAAAAATATTTGTTTATCATGAAGTCTGAGAAAATTTAATTAAATTAAATTAAAGAGATTATTTAACGGCAAAGTAGGTTTTTACTCAAAATATTTTTCCAAACAATATAGCATATTTAAATACCATTTATTGTTTTGGGAAATTGAACGAAACGTAGAAATTGTAAATCTTGACAAAAGATTTTAGCGATAACTTCAACAATACTAAATACAATGAGGAATTCAATATGTGTCTTCTTCTTATAAAAGAATTCCAGTTTTAAAAATTTTGGAAAATATTCTCCGTCATCTAATGAGTTATTTAATTTTAGATAATTTGTCTTTAAATTTACTATAGCTATCGTTCTTATTTTCTGATAATGTCGTGTATGGACTTTCATATTTCCAAAAATCAGCACTTTTATACCCATACAAAAAAGGTTGAAATACTTTTAAATATATTTGCGTTTGATGAATTGTACTAAACTTTTCAATTTACGGTTAGTAAATAAAGTTTATATTTAACAGTAATATAATCTAAAAGAGAAAAATAAATTCTAAACGATTTAAAACTAAGTAAAATTTAGAGATAATTTGAAAAATAAACTTTAAAAATTCATTATTCATAGATTTTTTTTAACATAATAGTGCCCTTAATATATCTTAATTATAAAGGTAATTACAACTTTTGAAATAAACTCAGTTTTATTGCATATTTATTTACTATTCAGAACAGATTTTCGGTAAATTGAGTTTCTGTTTTACAAGAACAAATTGATTTAAATTCTGAAAGGAGTTCAGCATTTAACTAATATGAATATTAGGGGGATAAAAATTTAATTTCTTGAAATTTCATAAAAGTAAGTAAATGTGTGTAATGTATGTAAAACTATCCATTTTTGTTATCAAGATTTTCTATAACAAAATTTCTGAAATTATATTATTTATTTGTGAATCACTTCTGGAAGTTGAAATTAAAATGCAATAATTATTTTATTTGTTCAAATATATCCAAATTAATCTATTTTATTACCTTAAAAAGACTCTAAAATTTCCTAGAATAATCTTTGCCCCTCATTGTCGCCTGCTGACAGAGAAATAATAAATTTTGAAGCAAAAATTCAAATGTGACGGAAAGGATGAGAAAATTTAATTAAAGTTTTACTCTTAAGAATAACGTAAAGAAATTGGCGATATTTTTTTTTTATTAAGTTTCAGTTATTTTTTCATTATGGTATGCTCTTTTTTCTGTGAATTAGTAGAGCTATCTTCTCTCATGATTCTTAAAAATTATTATAAGAAACGGTTTTGTCAGAAACTGCATTCTCATTTTACAAAATAAAAATCATTTGTCTGCCATTGAACAAGAATGACAAAACACGTCAATGACAGCTCGGAAATATTTGAAACCCTTTTTTGTTGATCATTTCCGTGCTTTGTCATGAACTCGTCGAATCAAATTCAATAGCGAATGAGACAGAATATTTCACAACGAATATTCGCCTTGCGATATCTGCTCCGCCTGGACGAAGACTCTATATGATAAGATAGGCGATAGCTGACTTTAAATTTACGTACTTTAAAGATATTAAATGCTTTTTTATGATTAATGTCTCGACCACATCGGTCCGCTTGCAAGATAAGGAATTTATTTGCGAAGTTACACTAAGACTTACATTTAGATTTCCATTTAATCTGAAGCTGATTTCAGCAAAATAAATCAGACATTTTGGGCATTCTTAGTTTTAACAAACGGTCATGAAGAGGAAATGTTCATAAAACACATTATTTTATCTGACACAGAATAATATTCAGAATTTTAAAAGAAAGGTAAGAGTTCGTCATTCGGAGAAGGTGTACAAGTTTGCATAAGCTCAAAAGTAAACGAAGAAAGATAGTTTGAAATACTTATATTTCTTGCATTGCTGAAAAAGTTCTTTGAAGTGCAACTTGCTTGGGTAAGTCCAATCATATAATTGGCGAGTAATTTGACACTGAACTTGAAAGTTGGACTCGTAAACAGAAACGAATCATTTTACACGACTTCATACACACTTGATAATTTAATCTTTTTTTTCTTTCATATCAAAAAGGATTTAGTATAGCCTCACTATTTTCATTTTTTTCTTTTTCTTAGCCCAACAGCTAATGTCTATGAAGACAATGTTATCATTAATCCCAAACAATTGCACATAGTCTCCCGAATTAGTTTCCTTCTTTTTCTCAGCTAGCGACCCAATCTTTGTGAGAGCAACGTTTTCAATGGTCCAAAGAAAATTTCACGTATGTTCTCGAATTTCTTTCAGTCTTTTACTTTAGATGTGTTATGGGATCTTACCCGTAATAATAATAATGGACTATTCAATACTTAATAAATACTGCGCCCAAGGAGTAAGCAAGGAGGCAGTCGTTCACTGATCGGTTGAACTCTGTGCCTTCGGGCGGGGATGAACCCGAACGAGGATACGCCGAAGGGCGGATTCTCTTTCGGGGAGGAAAACCAACCCTGAACCCGTTTATACGGGTTCAATGGGCATATTTTTCCCCGAGCCCACGGGGTCGGAGATCCCACGTTAAACCGGCCTTGTGCCAAATGATGCCCACGTTGGGGGGTGACTAAATATAGTCAGTAGTTCAAGTCGAGTCGCGTTCAGACAATTACTGCAAGCCATTGGAATAGTGATACTGGTCGAGACTACATTGTTCTCTATACTAAACCTGATTGTTCTTACTAACACTTTCTACTTCTCTGTATATATTCCTGTTTGTAATATATCTGTGTTATTCCATACCTGTTTTCAAGTTCTTGCACTATTACCATGGAACAAGGAACCGGACCACAACAAGATCGTTCAAGCTTCAAATGTGAACTGTTTGTTCATTTGAAATAATATATTCATTGGAAAATATATTCAGATAAAAATAAATACAGAAAGTTCCGTGACAATTCTTTGAAAGGACAGCATATCTCGGCATATACCTGTTGCTGTTTGATAGAAATAAAGACAATTAAGCCTTATGACACAAATATTCAGTTTCTGTTTCATTTAGATCATGTGTGTATCTGTTTGGCTGTGTTTTTTAAAAGCGTTTCACCCTAAGCAGGGCCAGAAGCCACTAGGACGCAAGGGGTTACAGAAAATTTGGAGCAAGATCAGATAGGAGTGATAGAAGAAAGGATGAGGAGAAGGATAGTGGATAGATCAAGGCAACTGGAGACGTCGATTGACATTATATTTGAATAGCTCTCAGGGAAACTGGAATAGGGAAGGGAGTTCCACGGGCAAGAGGTGCGAGACATGAAGCTATTGGAGTAGAAGAGATGGCTACATTTAGGAGTTTTGACAGTGAAAGGGTGAAAGCAGGATGCCAGCTTCGTAGGGCGCTTGAACTCATGAAGTCTGGGAACAAGCGAATGCAGCTCCTCGGAGCAATTGCCATGAAAGTATTTGTAAAACAGACAGAGAGAGGCGACGGCGCGACTGTGAGAAAGTGACTGTAGACGAGATGCCAAATCAAGGCCAATTATATTACATATCAGCTTCTGGAGCCTATCAAGAAACCCGAGGCAAACAGAAGGGGCTCCAGACCATATATGGCAGCAATATTCCATGTAAGGACAAGTACCTTCGTATATTAATACAGCAGCAAAAACTTAAAAATATTTCGACGTTTTTTTAAATTATAAAAAATTACTTTTATTCATTACTAAATTATTACCGAAAAGTTCAATTAATGTTAATGATTACCTGAATTTTTAGGGTTAAAAAATGAACCGGTTTTTCGCCATTTCTTCCTGTATTCCGTTTCTACGACTTTTAACTGTTTAATGTTTTTTTTATAAAATTTAAAGTAAATTCACTTTGTCGTTACATGTAATAGACTGGATATATACTATGGAGATATGTCTCGCTGAGGTTCAGGCGACATCAAATAAAATTTCATTCAACAATTTGAAATGAATGTTGTTATGGCATCAAGAAAGAAGTATTAATAACCTAAGATACAATAACATTTTTAATGTCAATTCTTAAAAGAAAAAAGCAATATTCTCTTATTTATATACAGACATGTATGAAAATATAACTTATATTACGAACACAATTCATTTCTTTTCCATTGAAAAAGAACGTAAGTGACGATTTGGAAAATTATTACCTTTTTGTATCATTCTTTCTTAATTTCGTCGTGAATGAAACAGATAACATCCGACATCGAAGATTTGTCAGCTTAAGGTGATCTACTATGTAACAATAACTTCTATATATGACTTTGACATGAATGACAGTCTGTTCGTGTAATTTGACAGTTAATACGTACAAAGAAATTTAATAGTGGATTTGTGGGCGACATACTCATAAACTCACACGAGGAATCAGGTTACCTTTCTCAGTGCTGTAACTATATCGGTGCTCTTGCATGGAGTATTGCAACCATATATGGTCTGAAGCCCCTTCTGTTTGTCTCAAGGTCCTTGTTAAAATCCAGAGACGGTTATACAGTGTGATTGTCCCTGATCTGGCATCTCGTCTGCAATCTCACACAGACGTGACTCTCTTTTTTACAAATACTTTCACGGTAACTGCTCCGATGAGCTGCTTTCGCTGGTTCCCAGACTCCATGAATTTTAGCGTTCCACTAGCCTGGCATCTCGCTCTCACCCTTTCATTGTCGAAACTGTTAAATGTAGCCGTCTCTTCTACTCCAATAACTTCATGTCTCGCACTTCTCGTCTGTGGAACTCCATCCCCTTTTCGTGTTTCCTTGATAGCTATGATCTCAAACTTTTTCAAATGTAATGTCAATCGACGTGTCCAGGTGCCTTGATCTATCCCCTATCCTTCTCTTCATCCTTTCCTCTATCACTCCTATTTGTTCTCACTCGAACTCTCTGTAACCCCTTGCGTACTAGTGGTTTCCCTCCTTTCTTGGGGTGAAACGCTTAAACAAATTGAATCCATTCCCTGCTGACGTAGTAGAAAAAACCTACCAAGCGATAAAAAAATATTAAGATCAATCAGAATGATCTCATTTAAAAAAAATATAAAAAGAACTCAGAGCCTCTGGACAAAATGAACAGCAATATGGGTAATCTAAGAATCAGAAAGAACCCACTTTGGAAGGATCCCATAGTTACAGAAGACTTCAAAGCAGATGTCTCCTATCTTGCAGACTCGCTGACTCTAACAACAACTTTACAAGTTAAACCTGACTCCTTTCTCTGTAACTGCATCTTTCTTTTTATGTGCCATGTGCTTTCAGGACGTAGGCGATCATGGTTCTCCACCCCCTTCTAACCCTTGTAGCTCTCAACAAGTTCCTTCCCACTGCTCCCCCCCCAGACTACGCTCTGTCATCCACTTGCTTAAGTCCGCCATGTATATCACGCGCTGTATTCACTTGTCTTTCTTTCCCTCTATTCGACCCGTGAGTTTCAGATTCTCCAGGCACTCCTTCCTCATTATGTGTCCCAGAAACTTCAGTTGCCTCTTCCTGATATTAAGTATCAGCCTCCTTCTTGTTTGAAACTTCTCTAAGATCTCATCGTTGCACACACTCTTTCATATACCTCTCAGATATACCTCCCATATAACGGTAAGATAAATACTAGAAAAAGAAACCATTGCCACTAATGTCTTACCATTATGTGGCGGTTATATTTTGGAGGTAATTCTTCCGCAATAGTAGGTATGTGGAAACGTATTGTCTTGATTATTAATACTGTATACCTACTTCTGCATGCCCCTGTATGGAAATCCATAAGGAGATTCCGTTTTACATACCCGCACTTTAAAAGATTATTTGCAAAATATTTTCTGTTTTAACGGACTTTAAATTAGATCAGCTGATGGGTTTAATATAAATTGCTTGTTTTAAGCATTTATCTCTATATAAAATCCCGTGATCTCCCTTAGTGCAGCCATCCGTCATATCTCTAAAATAGCCATATATTGACTGAATAAAACCAAATTTGTGGGAGAAAAGCAAAACAGGTAAAAGGGTACAAAGTTCAGTTAATTTTACTATGATGTGTACCATAGTAAAATAAATTTTCATTAATTTTTTTGTAAGAATTAAATGTTTTAATATGTAACGTACAAAATACTCCCAATATTTAAAAAAAAAATTAAAATAACAAATATTTATTTAATAAAAATGTAATAATGTTTTTGTATATCTTTTCTTTAAATCTTTTTATACACAAGAATGCTGTTACCATTTCCCTCTGCGTTTGCGAGAACGAAAACCAAATCACAAGGTCAAACGCTTCAAAATGTTGGAATTCGGCTCCAGGAAGAAATATTTACGCATTTCCAGTTGTATGTTGCATGCTCAAGAGTAAAAAATCCTAAATTAAATTAAATAAATTATTAACCCGCAACACCAGGTGGATAATAGAAGAGAGGTTTATTGCTCACAATCAGTACAATATGAAATACAGTACAGTTATACACACAGGTCAATCTAGTAGTGATTGCCACTAATTTGGAAGGTCGGACGTGCTTGCCTCTTCTCTCTCTTTCTTAATACTTAGCAGCCCCCCTACGAGGGAGTATATATGGCACAAGGCCGAGTTTACTGTGGGTTCTCCGGGCCCGTAGGCTTGGCCAAAAATATTCCCTTAGAACCCGCATAAGCGGGTTCAGGGTCTGTCTACCTCCCCGGACGAAACTTTGCCCTTCGGCAAAGCCTCGTCTGGGCTCCTCGCTGCTCAAGGCAAAGAATTCGACAATGAAGAACAGGAGAGAGCACTATTCTCCCTCTCACTCTTCATCGAGTCTCTCGTAGACAGTTGACTTTAGAGGTACTTACTACCTATAGTGTAAACATTCATGGGGGTGACTGGTTATTACATTACATCATATATATATATATATATATATATATATATATATATATATATATATATATATATACTGTTATATTCCGTGCTAAGGGAATACATACTTAAAACCAGGTGGATACTAGAAGAAAGGTTTATTGTACACAACCAGTACAATATGAAATACGGTACAGTTATACACACAGGTCAATCTAGTTGTGAGTGCCACTAATTGGTAGATCGGACGTGCTTGCGTCTTATCTCTCTCAATCTTCCTCAAGTCTCTCATAGACAGTTGACTTTATAGTTACTTACTACCTATAGTGTAATTATTCATGGGGGTGACTGGTTATTCCATTACATCGTTATCAAATTATTTTATCCAAAAAAAATTCCTCGACTTGTTTGCGAAACTGAAAGAAACATAGTGTTTGTAAATTGGGATAAAAAAAGTTTAAAGATATTTCAACAATAGTAAATAATGTGAGGATTTCAAGACGCGTCAACGTGTTGCAAATAATTCTACGAAATAAAATGATCGTTAGCATCATATTGTTAAACGATTCAATGTTGAATTCTTTTTTGGGAGATACTGAAATTTACTTCCGTATTAAAGAAAAATCGTAGAAAACCATTATTCATTATCGCTCCTGCTATATGGCTGTGAATATTGTCTAATCGATAAACTCAACACAGAGGAAGAAATTAGAGGGAACAGAAATATAATTCTACAGAATCATGCTGAGTATGCGATAATCTGGACATGTGAGCAAGGATGAGCTTTTAAGGAAAATTAAAAAAAAATGAATACCTTCAATTAGTACCAGAAATTGTCATTGGAATATTCTAGGGCGCACACTGAAGAAAAACGGACTCAAAAATAAAAGATTTACAGGGCATATGGAAGGCAACAAGGGCAATGGAAAGTACTGAGTAAAATACGAGGCTCTTATGAAAATGCATAGCAGAACAGGGATTAGTAAAGATAACGAAAAGTCAAAACTTAATGAAAACTTCAAACCATAAGATTTTGTGTTGGGCCATGAATCCTCACGACATTAACACTCTGAGCCATGCCTTCCTGAACAATTGTAACTCTTCTGCCTGAGCTCCTGATTCAAAATTCGCAAATAATTTTTATGTAATGTTTCACGGTAGATATAAGAATAGTTACAAGTGTTTACCCACCGTTTAACCGGTGGATGGGCATTACCTCATTTTTCTCTACCACCGGTAAAACTGTGGTCAAGGCTCAATGTTTTCAACGATGTTATCTCTCAATCACGACACCTCATCGCAGTCTGTTCATATCTATCTATCTATCTATCTATCTATCTATCTATCTATCTATCTATCTATCTATCTATCTATCTATCTATCCCATTCATTTCTTCTAATCTATCCCATTCATTTCTTAATAATCTATCTATCTATCTATCTATCTATCTATCTATCTAATCTCATTCATATCTGAATATTTCTATCTATTTATCTATCTATCTATCCCATTCATATCTTAATAAATCTATCTATCTATCTATCTATCTATCTAATCTCATTCATATCTGAATATTTCTATCTATTTATCAATCTATCTATCCCATTCATATCTATCTATCTATCTATCTATCTATCTATCTATCTATCTATCTATCTATCTATCTATCCTATTCATATCTGAATACTTTTATCCATCTATCTATCTCTTAATAAATCTATCTATCTATCTATCTATCTATCTATCTATCTATCTATCTATCTATCTATCTATCTATCATTCATCTATCTCATTCATATCTTAATAATTATATCTATCTATCTATTTATTTCAACTCATTCATATTCAAACTCATTCATATCTTAATAATTCTATCTATCTAATTATCTATCTATTAATAATTCCATCTATCTATCTATCTATCTATCTATCTATTAATAATTCCATCTATCTATCTATCTATCTATCTCATTCATATCTTACTAATTATATCTCTCTATCTATCTATTTATTTCAACTCATTCATATTCTAACTCATTCATATCTTAATAATTCTATCTATCTATCTATCTATCTATCTATCTATCTATCTATCTATCTATCTATGTCTGTTCACATCTCTTTCTTTAAAGATGATGTGTCGCTTGATCATTTTATGGTTATATTTAAACCTTTGAGCCGTGCGTTCCTGGGTAATTTTAACTTTTCTGCCTGAGCTCCTGAGTCAAAATTTGGTATGTAATGTTTCACGTTAGATATAAAAATAGTAACAAAAAATATAAGCATTATACTTTTCAGGGAGAGAGTGTGATTGCGTACCTTCAGTTTATCGCCAGAATTCTTTCTTTGTGTGCCAGTCTACCCAGCAGGTGCTGTCTCTCTTGATGCACAAGAATAGCAAAACACGACGCAAGTGTTTACCCACCGTTCAAAGTCATTTTTCTCTACCAACGGTAAAGCGCTGATCAGGGCTCAAAGGTTTAAAGGTCTTGTCCCACAGAATAAACATGAACTTAAGGGATTTACATTTAATCAAATCAGAGCTACCCATTAAGATTAATCGTGCTTCGGTTACAAATTGAATAGAAAACATTCTCCGAACTAGATAGGACATGTGATCTGTTTAGGGACAGATGCTATATGTGATCTTAAATAAATGCACATCTATCAACAAGGGCTCTGATAGGGAGGATTTGAGGAACAGGGACCCACCTGTTATTCGCTGTTGTTCTTAAGTCCATATAGACGCTGGGTAATAGCACATCTTAGACAACCCCTTCAAATAAAAACCCAAAACTATGAAAATATAAAAATTCATATTTATAGCAAAATTACCAACAAAATATTTTTATACTAAAAAATACTTTTAATACATATTTATTGTAAAATTACCAACAATACATATTTATATATAATTTACGACAATACTTATTTGTAGTACCAACAATAAATATTTATATTAAAACTGCCAACAATGCATATTCTAAAATTAATAACGATACATACTTGTTGTGAAATTACCAACAACATATATTTATAGAAATTTAGCAACAATAATTATTTTTATTTAAATTATCATTAATACATATTTATAGTAAAATTACAAATAATATATTTTTATTACGAAATTACCAACAGTTTTTACCTGTAGTTGAAGACATCCAATTACGTTCAAATTATTTAGATTGCTGCATATAGTAATCCTTAGAGTTTGGTAAGCCACGAAACAAGATCAACCAATAAAAGGCTCATTTATATCGAAATTTACTTTTCTTTGGGAAAAAAATGTATTGCTTTTATTTTTTTCT
>CAHIKZ030000561.1:930000-940000 GCA_903632075.3 Acanthosepion pharaonis | reverse complement strand
CTTCAAAGTGATTCCCTTATTTATTCGTTTTCTTCACCAAGCTACTTGACACGTACACTCATATTTCACCAAGCTACGTGACATTTACATTCGTCCTCATCAAGCTACCTGATATTTACACGCTCCTTCATCAAGCTACGAGATGTGTACATTCTTAGTTACCAAATTAGGTGACATTTACACTCTTTCTCACTAAGCCAGGTGGCACTTACACATGTCTACTCACTTTCTCCCTTGCCTCTTTTTTCACACATGCAGAGAAATCACATTTCTTTCCATCTTAATAAACAACTACAAACTATGAACATTAACATTCGTACGCGCTGAGAAAATCTTTGTTGTAAAAACACGGAAGTAAAATTATTTTATATTTTGATATTTAAAATCCTTTCATGCCTTTTAATTTGTTCTGGGTTGATTCAAATAATGAACAAAGGCATGAATACAGTTTCGTACTGGCAACTAAAGACACACTTTTTACTAGGAAAGATTGGTGAAAATCTAACACAAACGTTGCATTTGAAAAAAAATATTGTCAGGTATAGAGATACCGTTTGAACTGAGATTGTGTAATTGACTTCTGGCAGTGTGAAACGTTATCATGTGCTAATTGAGAACACATATAATTGATAGCCTAATATTGGATACTGTCATCTAACATTTGTAACGATAATTTCTCTGTGGCTTTTTCCATGAGATTACAGATTTGCTGAGAAGATCCGTTGCAGAAATAGTTTGAGAAATGCTTTCTGAGGCCGGCTTTTAGAAAATGTGGAAAGAAAAGACAGGAAACGAACAGGAAGTGACATTTAGAACGTGGTAAGTTGAGAAATAGAATGGAATATTGCCGGCAGGTAAATATTTTTACTTATTATATAGGTTTTCGTTCTGTAGAAAAAGGAATTAAGATATGGTTCTGGAAATAAAATAAAAAAAGAAAGAAAAAAGGACTGATTTGTTTAAAATGAATAGACATTTTTTAATGACTGAATGGAACGTAGAAAAAGAATGACGAAAAACGAAGACAAGACGGAGAATGATTTGAAAAAGAGAGATCAGAAAGTTGAGTATGAGAACTGTTGAAAAAACTGTAATATATCAAAATGGCTCGTATAAATAGTAATAATGAAAAGAAGAAGAAGGATAAATGGAGAAGGGGAAGACAGAGAGGACTTATAAGAAAGAGATAACGGCGTAGAACAAAGAAGAAAAGGAAAGAAAAGAAGAAAAAGGGAGAAGGAGAATGAGAAGGAGCGGATGAAAAACTTCGAAGAATTAGAAAGACAATTAAATAAGAAAACGAAGAAGATGAATAAAATTGAGAGAAAAAGAAAAAGCAGGAAAAGAAATGGAAAAAAATAAGAAAAAATGAATATAAGACGGAAGATGAAGAAGAAGAAGAAAAAAAGAAAAAGAAAACGAGAAGGAGAAGACAAGACAAATTATATGAAGAAGAAAAAGTAGAAGTAGAAAAAATAGAGGGAGGAGGAAAAAAAAGAAAAGAAAAAAGTAGAAGCAAGAAAAGAGTTTTAATTAAAATAATAAGAAGAAGAAAAGAAGGGGGAGAAGAAGAAATAAAAATGGAAGAAGGAGAATAAAATTAGAATGAAAAGATAAGAAAGAAGAAAAAAAGACGGTAAATAAGAAAGAGAATTCGAAAAAAATTAAAAGAAGTAGGAATAAAAGAAAAAAAACGGATGACAAATCGAAGAAAATGGAGAAATAAAGAAAAGAGGAAATAAGAAGTGTAGGAAAGAAAAAGATGCCGGAAAAGAAGGAGAATAAAAAGAAAGAAAATATCAATGATATTATTATTATTATTATTATTAATAATAATAATAATAATAATAACATCAACAACAACAGCAACAACAACAACATTTGGAAAATAAATAGGGGAGGTGGAGGAATAATAAAGATTGAATTAGAAGAAGAAGAAGAAGAAGAAGAAGAAGAAGAAGAAGAAGAAGATGTTGAAGAAGAAGTGGAATGAAAATAAGAAGAAAGAAACAAGTAGGAGTAGACCTAGAAATATTAGAAAAAGGAGAAAGAAAAGTAGAAGAAGAAAAGAAGAAGAATGAAACAAAGACAAAGAAGGAATTAAGATGGCTAAGAATAATTCAAAAAAGTAGAAAGAAAAAGAAAAGAAGAAAACAAAGAAAATGGAGAAATAAAGAAAGAAGAAAAATGAAAAGTACGAAAGAGGCCGAAAAACAAGTGGAATAAAAGAAGAAGGAAAAGAAGCAAAAAAGTATATACGAAAACATAATTAATAATAATAATAATAATAATAATAATAATAATCTCTATCTATACAAGTCAGGATTTGTGTGTGTATGTGTGTGTGTGTGTAACGAATGCACGTCCGGAATTTTCGACGGATTTGCATCAAAATGTACATGCACATGCTCCAAGTTAGTGGAAAGGCCAAGACCGACGTTGCATTTCCCAACTCCTATCAATAGTAGAAATAATCGATTTTTTCATGCTTCTACGGCAGTTTTCATGTAGTTTGCGTCCATTTTCTACTGGCCAGAGTGAGGGCCTATAGCTGGCTGCCACGAATAGGCAGGAAGATTCTATTACCCAACGTGAGAGCCAACAGCTGACTGACATGAATGTTAATTAGTATGTTATCATGCAAAAAAATAATCGATAGATGCATTTGTCACAAGTGGGAAAAATTTAAATCTGCATGGCACTTTACTCCAATTGGCTCATTCGCTTGCTTAAACTCAACGTTGATTCTGATTCTGCAGAACTGGGTTGGGTGTGAAAAAGTATTTGTTGTTAACATTCTTTTTTCATTCGGTTTTTCCAGTTACGAGTCCTTTTATAACGCTGATCGTTTTGTGTTCATTTTGTTTAGTTCTTTTTTCGTAACAGATTTAATGTTTAGTATAGAGCTTAGAAAACATTCGCAGTGTGAGATAGGCAAGAAGTAAGGCATTTAGCAACATCAGCACGGAAAAGGGCACTCCTTTAAAGGCAAGGAAGGGCAAAAATATTTTAAGTCAAATGATAGCGATTGCTGTATGAGTCGTACGAATTTTGAATCAAGCACGTGCAACGCCGGGCCATGCTGCTAATAATAATAATAATAATAAGAAGAAGAAGAAGAAGAAGAAGAAGAAGAAGAGCTGGTGAAAGAAAGACTATATAAAGGAGGATGAGATGGAGGAATAAATAAAGAGAGAGTTAGAAAAAAAGGCCTAATCATGAGAAAGCTGGAGAAAAAGAAAGATAATTATTATGAAATGAAAGACAGAGTAAATAACATGAAAGGGAATGAAGAAAAGAATTTAATAATAATAATAATAATAATAATAATAATAATAATAATAATTGCTTCCCAGATTCAGTGCCTCCCAACGAGTAACTATCAATATAACGTCCTGAAATTTAACAGCTGCCAATTTTGCCGGCGACAATTGAACACATAATAATTGGATGTGGCGAACTGAACGCCAACAGAATACTTGCAACATGACCTGGCTGCTAAGTACATACGTCCATTTTTCAATATGTCACGCATTCAACCTCCCTCACATAGTGAATTGCTGGGAACATGACTCCCACAAATTGTAGAATATATTGCGAATACCGTCCTCTGGAATTTAAGCAATCGGCAAATCGATCACAAGTGTTTCTCTGATAGATGTTGCTGCTCCAGCCGACAAAAAGTCACTTTGAAAGAACCAGAGAAACGAAGTAATTAGAAGGTCCCCGAGAAGGAAATCGGTATTGTTGCCTCTCAGAGAAACAATATTTTATGTTGTAATTTGGGATTTCAGAGCAAACAAATATTTTGACCATGGCAGCCCTAAAATATGTGTATTATATAAAAAAAAAACTTACATAAAGTTAGTTTTTTTGCATGGTACCAATGTTTCTCTCCATATATTGAACTTAATCTTTTTTCATTTCTCATTTAAGGGTACCACATCTCTTGCATCTTGTTCGTTTTTAATCATTTTATCCTAAGCCACTAGGGTGTAAGAAATTACTGAGTGTTAGATAATATGAGGAAGACAACAAACAAGGAGGGAGAACAATAAAATAATAAGAATTAAATAGAGAGAAGATAACGATTGACATTCAATTTAAATTTTTGAAGCTCAACTATGAATGTGAACCAAGAAGCCGGAAGTGAGTTCCACAAAGAGAAGTGCAAGAGAAGAAACTCTTAGCATAGAACTTACGGTTACGCCTAACAATTTCAACAATAACTTGGTGAGACCTTGCCGCCAATCTAGTAATGCGCTTATATTCATAAAGGCTAGGTACGATAGATGAAAATTCATCAGAACAATTACAATGAAAGTATTTATAGAAAAGAACCAAGTAAGCTACGTTATGGCAGGAGGAAAGACACTGAAGCCGAAATGCCATGGCAGAACCAATAGCATTGCAGGTTATTATTTGGATTTTATCAAGAATCTCTAAATAAATAGCAGCAGCACCAGACCAGATGTGCCAGCAATATTCAAAGCAATGACGAATAGAAAAATCTGATATAACAGTCTTGTTGCCACTTGATATATGTGGTTGTTACTTAGTGTCAAGTTGTACTAATCGAAGCAAATCAAGTAATTATCATAATGCGGAGACGAAGAAAGACATTAACAACCTTAGTGGGTGCGCTTGGAATGATAAAAAAGGAACACAACAGCAGTTTTAAAAAGATCCTGGAAATTCCAGCTTAAGAGAAATACAAAATGAAATTATCTTGGCAGGTACAACCCACATAGTAATGAATTTGTCCATGTAACTCTAGTGTTGTTATGGGAGTCAGAAAAAAAACAAATCATGAAATGTAGCCATAACAACACACCCCTTCCTCCCTTAGATCTATGCGGAAACTGGATAGGTAGAGTAAACGGAGCAGAAATCGAAATATAATGATGATGATGATGATGATAATGATAATAATAGTAATGATGATGCTAATAATAATGATGATGATATAATAATGATGGTGATAATGATGATGATGATGATAATGCTGATGGTAATAATGATGATGATGATAATAATAATGATGATGATGATAATGTTGAAGTTAATAAAGTTGATGATAATAATGATGATGATCATGATAATGATGATGATGATGATGATGATAATGATAATAATAGTAATAATGATGATGATATAATAATGATGGTGATGATGATGATGATGATGATGATGATGATAATGCTGATGGTAATAATGTTGATGATAATAATGATCATAATAATGATGATGATCATGATAACAATGATGATGATGATAATAATGATGATGGAAACAATAATGATGATGATGATCATGATAATAATGATGATGATATAAAGATGATGATAATGATGCTGATGTAATAATAATAATAATAATAATAATAATGTGCTGATACAATCAACTTAATTGACAAATCTTTGGCAGCAAAAAAAAAAAAAAAAAACCTTGACATTACACTTGTGCTGAAGATTAGCCAGGATTGTATCCCGATAGACTTGCATCGTCTTGGGATATGAACACCAATGCATACGAAGGGACCAGAAGCTAGTAAGGAAAATCAGAGAAATATACCAAGTGGTGGCGAAATTTTCCTTTTTTGGTTTTTTGGCGTATTCTCTGATATTTGTCCTGTAGTTTTTCTTTCACGTACGATGAATTTGTTAATAACTGAATTCATTGCCAATGCGACGGTGACAGCATCGAATCGAGCAGCATCTGACATATAATGTATAGAAGAGTCGCAGAGATTATCACATAATAATAATAATATCATTCAGTATTTTATGTATAATTATGGCGGAATATTTTGTATCATTCATTCTACATTACATGTCTTTACATTTTCTTAATCTTTATCCTTTGCGCCATGACATTTTTTTTCAGATCATTATATTTTTCCCCTTTTAAACTGGAATCTTTGCAATTACATCTTACTTTTACTACTTTTTAGCATTTCCTTCATTTTTTTTTCGTTCACGAGCCTCTAGACACATTTTCAGAACAATTTCCATTTAACTCGATTCCTCACGGCACTTGCAGTCACACGCGCACAAACTCTAGACCAAGACTAATCTATTCTTGAGATTTTTTCGTTTAGTATCGGAAAAAAAATAGTATAAAAAAAAAAGGAATGGAAAATTGAAATACGACTATAAAAAAAAAGAAGGATTTCTTTTCCGAAATGGAAATCTCCCAGAGAAACATGATCAGTCGAAATGTATTATGTTTTCTCAAGTGACCCAAATAAGACTTAATGCCATCACCAATTGTCTGCAGAAACAAATGTCGACATAGAAAAAATAAAATTGAAAAAAAAAAGAATTAAAATAGAGACATTGGCACGTTTCGGAATTCGAAGTGTGATTCCAGCTTTGAATGATTCTTCGTTCGTAAATGTATTGAGCTAAAAGGTCACAATACTGCTCAAAGGTAATCGTCGGAATGTCTCGCACTGTGTCCGTGGCTTGGAGACCTCAGAATATCCTGAAATGTCAATGTGGCGCCACCTGGCGACTTGCTTGGGAAATTCCCATAAAGACTGTGCTAATTGATTGGTTCTTTATTATCCTCATTCCAATTAGCGATGTTTTTTTTATGAAATATTCTTATTTGTTGAGATGAGAAGAGAAAAATGTGTGAATAAGAGAATAATTAGGCAAATGAGACCAAGCAATGATGACATCGGTGTATTTATTGATTGAGTAATATAATTAATGAATGTATGAATGCATGCCTATATGCATCTATCTATCTATCTATCTATCTATCTATCTATCTATCTATCTATCTATCTATCAGTCTGATCATATCTACCAGCCTGTTCATTATCTATCTACCAGTCTGATCATATATATCAGCCTGTTCATATCTATCTATCTATTTATCTATCTATCTATCTATCTATCTATCTATCTATCTATCAGCCTGTTCATATATATTTATTTATTCACAGAGAGGCACGTCCGCACACACTCACACACACACACACACACACACACACACACATATATATATATATATATATATCATTTGTATCTACCTATTTGTATCTCTCAGTATGTACATCTCTCACTCTATTCATCTATTTATATATCTATCTATTTATCGATATAACATAGGTCTATTCATTATCTGTCTGTCAGTCTCTTCTTATCTATCTATGTATCTATTTATCTGGGCGTTTTTATTTATTTCTCTCTCTCTCACTCTAGCTCTCTCTCTCTCTCTCTGCCTCGCTTTCGCTTTCTTTCTATCTCTCGCTGTTACGACCCCTATATATAAACCTGCAGATAATCAGACAAAATTATCCTAATGATCGATTCACTTCGAATAATAACGATCATGTAGAATGCAACAGGACAATACAATCGAATTTAATAGTCCCATTGGAATTAAAAAGAATTATATCTTATCGTTTTCATACGACTAATTCTACTCAAACATGTATGGCCATATCTAAATATATAGATATTTAGATATAACCAAATTCACCCTTTATATGCGCGCGTGTGCGTAAAGATTTGGATATGAATTATTCAAATGTCATTATTATTATTTTAGTTTTTTTAAAAGGTTATGTATTTAAATGTTTTTCTGTCATTTTAAAAATGTTGCTATTCATGCATGTTGGCTTTGGAAAGGAGAATTTCTTTTAGGGAACTGGCATCTCGTTTACAGTCACTCTCTCACAGATGTGCCATCCTCTGCCTCTGTCTTTTCTACGAATACTTTCACAGAATTGCTCCGACGAGCTATTTTCACTATTTCCCAATCTGCGTGAATTTAAACGTGCCACTAGGTTGGCATCTCAGTCCCATCCTTTCACTGTCGAAACGGTTAAATGTAGCCGTCGCTTTTGCTCCATGTCTAGCACTTCCCATCTGTGGAACTCCCTTCCTCTTACTTGCTTCCCTGATAACTATAATCTCTAATTATTCAAATGTAATGTCAATCTGCATCTGCAGATGATTTGATATAATTCCCCGTCCTCCTCTTCATCCTTTTCTCTTTCACGGCTCTTTATTCTTGCTCAAACTCACTGTAACCTCTTGCATGCTAGTGACACTCCCGTCTTGCTTGGGGTGAAATGCTTACAAAAAAGGAGATACTTGAAAACATCAGGGTAGCGCATTTACATTCTATCTATCTATCTATCTATCTATCTATCTATCTATCTATCTATCTATCTATCTATCTATCTCAATTCTCTTCTCATCTATCTATCTATCTATCCCTGTTCATATATAGCTCTGTTCATAGCGTGCCGTCGCTTCCCTCTGTCTTTTCTACAAATACCTTTACGGTAACTGCTCCGACGGTCTACTTTCGCTGGTTCTCAAACTGCATGAATTTAAGCGTGCTACTAGGTTGGCATCTCATTCCCACCTTTTCAATGTCGAAACGGTTAAATGTGTAGCCGTCTCTTCTACTCCAACAGCTTCATGTCTCGCACTTCCCGTCAGTGGAACTCCCTTCCTCTTACTTGCTTCCTTGATAGCTATAATCTCCAAATATTCAAATGCAATGTTACTGGACATCTCCTGATACCTTGATCTATTACACGTCCTTCCCTTCATCCTTTCCTCTTTAACGCCTCTTTACTCCCACTCTTTGTAACCGCTTGCGTGCTAGTGTTACTCCTGCCTTGCTTGGGGTGAAAAGCTTACAAAAAGGAGATATTTGAGAACACCAGGGTAGCAGATTTACATTTGGCAAGGTAACGATACTGTCACAAATGCCCCTAGTTTGGTATTATATACCCCAAAATTGTGGTTGAATTTGTTTCTATGTATAACTCATACATTTGAAAAAATGTAGGGTATTATAGCGTGAGTTCTACTCAATATAGCGTTAGGTCTATCTCCCGTTTCACGTGTTTAGAAAATGTGAGACAGATATACATATTCATGATAGACTACATCCGGCCGGATTTATGTTAGATCACGCGTGACCCGATGGCAACGTGTGGGGTAGACCTTATGCTATAGTAGCAAATTAAATAGGTTTTTTTTTAAACATCTGTTTATCATCTCCCAGTTGCGTCTCTGTCCTTGGGCTGAGTGGACTCAGGGGCGATTCCGTCAAAGGACGGAGTCAAAACTGAGAAAAATTATACTGAGGGGTGCCAATACCTGGGGAACATCTGCCCGAGGCCTATCCCTCACATTGCACCAAAGAAAAGGATCAGTGCTCTGAGTAAGTAATTTTCTCACGGATGCGGGGGCAGCGGGCAATTTTTCTCCCGTGCCCGGGTGTGCGCGCTCCGGTACCCACCTTAAAAATGACCTTGTGTCACAATTCATCTTAGTGGGGAGACACAGTAAATACCTAGTAGCAGCAAAAAATATATATATATATATATATATATATATATATATATATATATATATATATATATATTGATTTATTTAAAATATGTTTTTCGCTACAGCTCTAACCATGTTTCAAAAATGGAAGCTAAAAGCTATGAATTTAATTTTGTAATTAAATTAAAGACATTAGTTCCATTTCATCCTCAAGCAAATTTTGGAGTAACTTTTCTTTACTCCAAAATCACGCTTGAGGATGAAATGGAACTAATGTCTTTAACTTCAGCCTCCATTTTTGATACCTGGTTACTACAGGGTAAACGATAAAACATAATTTTAAATCGACCAATTTATAATATATATATATATATATATATATATATATAAAATATATAGATAGATAGATAGATAATATTAGTGGTCAATATATATATATATATATATATATATATATATATATATATATATATATATATATATATATATATATATATATAAATTGCCAAGAGTATAGAATCAAGTTAGAACTCAATGTCCAGGACCGAATAAGTATATTCCATGGTTATAATTTATTACATTGTAATCACGATCCAATTCGTCAGACCTATAAATTAAAAAAAAAATCGGAAAATATAACTCCACCTATAAAAAACAAATTATTGTTTTCATCAAAAACCTCAATTGTCAGT
>CAHIKZ030000561.1:872500-925000 GCA_903632075.3 Acanthosepion pharaonis | reverse complement strand
TCAAAACAACGCATTCTTTCTTACCATTCTTACTACAGTCACCATAATACCTCAGGTCTCTATAAAGTCATACCTAGTCCACATATGTACATTTTTGTCTGTGTTGGGAGGGGAATAAAGACAACAGTTTAAGAATCTAACCTCACTGTGTATTTACAATATATGATAAACCCATTTACCAGTAAACAAAATAGTGTTAATAATAAAAGAAATCCACAATTCTTAATTGTGACAGAAATATCAGTTAACTGGACGGAATGTTTACTGGGTTTAAGAAGAGTGTAGCATCGCTTTGAGCAGCTAGCTTTGTCTGTCTATATCTCTGAGATGAGGTATTATAATTACTTGCACGATTTACATTGTTCCGACTGTTATCTTCATCTTCATTGCAATATTCACGACGTTTCGGCCGTTGTACACTCCGGCCTTCAATATCTGTCTGTATCTCTGAGATGAGGTATTATGATTACTTTCATTATTTACATTACTCGGACTTTTATTCTTATCTTCAGTGCCATAATCCCAACGTTTCGGCCGTTGCACTCTCTGGACTTTAATATCTGTCTAAAATCTCTAAGATGAGGTAATAGTATTACTTATATTATTTACATTACTCGGACTGTTATCCTCATCTTTATTGCCATATTCACAACGTTTAGACAGTTATACGCTCCGGCCTTCAATATCTGTCTATATCTCTGAGATGAGGTATTATGATTACTTGCATTATTTATATTATTCGGACTGTTATCCTCATTTCCATTGCCATATTCATAAAGTTTCGACTTTTTTACACTCCGACCTCATCGTTGTAGCACTTTTTTATTTACTTTATCTTTGATTAGTTGTGGCAACGAAACCTACGACAATCCTTCGGTGACACACATCTCCACATCTCACTAATGATTGTATTCAGTTTGTTTTATTAATCATTTCACACCAAAAAAGGCGATGAAGTAATGAAGACGCAAGGGTTCACTGAGTTTGGAAAAAGATATGAGTAAAAGAAAATCAATATTAAGGAAAGGAAACAAAGAAGAAACAATTTCTGAGTCTTGGAAGTAAATTACAATGAGAATTCTTGTGTTCTTGCCATTTCATGATACCGAGCAATAATAAGTAGAAAACAGAATAATTTAATTTTTCTATACCAATACAACCATTAGTAAAAAGGTCGCTTACTTCCATTATATTTTCGCAATATTTTCCTTACCTTATTGAATATGAGAATGTATTACGTAATTGACTTTTGTCATTGTATCATTAATTATTTACACATGATTTGTGATCGAAAAAAGTTTTTTTCATTGATAAATTAGCAGATAGTAATCATGTAGTAAATTAGGCTTAGAATATGAGCAAAATATGCTCACTTCCAGCTACACTAGGGGTCCAAATTGTGGTTCTACATGATGAAGTCTATTCACAACATTAAATTAGTGGAAAAATAGGTTATAGCTATCCACGATGTGTACGTCGTCATTGTAAATTCCAAAATCCAGGAATATTTATGCTGAAGGAAAGTCATGGACATCCCAAGGACACTAGTGTTCGAGATAACCGCCTTATTAAACGCTTTGCTTCGTAATCCCCAACAAAGTCTTGTAAGATGATACGTGCTGCTTATTAATTTCAGTGCTATAACAATTTCAGGCCGTTTGAGATTCGAGTTTGGTCAGAAATCACCCAAACCATCTTGAAGATCACGATTAACTGGAGCTATGGTATCCATATATGTGGCAACATGAAACCTAGACAAATGAAAACTGAAGCAAACTTATTTTTACAGATTAATCTGTTCTGTAACAGTTCTGTTGAGTAAAAAAAAATAAGATCCCTTGGTAGGAGGTTTGATTTAAAAGTATATAATTCAGCCTGTGAAGAACCCACCTAGCCCGATGGAGTTGTCATGTCCAAATTTGAAACAGCTCAGTACGACTTCTTGAAACCAAGAACAATGATGACTAGGTCCCAGGTATGTGTAACTACTACGGAAGAAAATGGAACTGCATATGAAAAATTGCCAGAGCACAATATTTACGCATGATGATGCAATATACTCCCAGTCAAATGTCGCCCAGTAGGATTTTGCTGCCTATAAACGTGCCAGTACTACAGTAGCCGGGGAAGAGCTCAGATTTGATTCCAATTGAATTTGGAAATTATGGAAATGAAAATTGCAGAAAAAAACAACCTGTAAGTACCGTCGAACTGGGAGAATATGAACGATTTGACTGAGTGATTAATTTTTTACGGGTTATCAATCCTTTTGATGTGATTGAATATCAGAAAATATATTGAGACTAGCAGCATGGCCCGGTGTTGCCCGTGCTTGATTCAAAAATCATACGACTCATACAGCAATCACTATCACTTGACTTAAAATAGTTTTGCCCTTCCTTGCCTTTAAAGGAGTGCCCTTTGCCGTGCTGATGTTACTACATGCCTTACTTCTTTGCCTATCTCACACTGCGAATTTTTTCTAAGCTTTATACTAAACATTAAATCTGTTACTAAAAAAAGAACTAAACAAAATGAACACAAAACGATCAGCCTTAAAAAAGGACTCGTAACTGTAAAAACCGAATGAAAAAAGAATGTTAACAACAAATACTTTTTCACACCAAACCCAGTTCTGCGGAATCAGAATCAACGTTGAGTTTAAACTAGCGAATGAGCCAATTGCAGTAAAGTTCCATGCAGATTTAAATTTTTCCCACTTGTGACGAATGCATCTATCGATTTTTTCATGCTAGCATGCTACTTAACATTCGTGTCAGTCAGCTGTTAGCTCTCATGCTGGCCAGTAGAATCTTCCTCTCTATTCGTGGCAGCCAGCTATAGGTTCTCACTCTGGCCACTAGAAAATGGCCGCAAACTACATGAAATTTGCCGTAGAACCATGAAAAAATCGATTATTTCCACTATTGATAGGAGTTGGGAAATGCAATGTCGGTCTTGGCCTTTCCGCTAATTAGGAGCATGTGCACGTACATTTGGTGCAAATCCGTCGCAAATTGCGGCCGTGCATTTGTTACACACACACACACATCCTGCCTTTTATAGATATAGATTATTATTATTATTATTATTATTATTATTTATGCTTTCTTATATATATTTTTTGACTCTTTTCTTCTTTCTTTCACACACACACACATACACATACACATCCTGGTTTTTATAGATAGATATTACAAGGATTTTTTTCGATAATAATTATATAGTGATTAAAGTCGTACTAATTAACACAGAGCCGGGGGTAGAAGATGTCGATTCATATCATCGCGAAAAGTATTTGCGCGTAAGTGAATATAATGAACACAAAAATAATTGAAAATCGTATCTCTGATTAATATTTCCGTGTCTGTATCCAAACTTACAGCACCTTGTATTCCAAATTGGTCACCCACATAAATATTGGCCAGGGTCTGCTTTGCTCAACTTCGGTGATACAGTGTTTTAACGCGATGTAGCCGTTAGCTGCTATTAAAGAAATCTTCTTTCTTTTATGTGTCGTCTCCTTTCAGGACGCAGACGATCACGTCTCTCCACTTCACCCTATCTCTCTTCCCTTGTGGTTCTCAGTAAGCTTCGTGCTTCTGCCAACTTCCCCAGACCACGTTCTGCAATCCATTTGCTTAAGCACGCCAGCTATGTCATGCGGTGCTTTCCCTTGTCTCTTTTTCACTCTATTCGACCTGTGAGCATCAGATTCTCCATGACCTCCTTTCTCATTACGCGTTCCAGAAATGTCCTCTCCCTCTTCCTGATGCTAAGTATACGCCTCCTCTCCGAAACCTCATCGTTGTTCACACGTTCCGTTCATGATATCCTTAGGTTCCTTCTTTGAGGAGACCGTTCAACATTCGTTGCCGTGCAGGAAGGCATATGTCATTTAGCAGCTCAGTACACTTTTCTTTTTCACCATAGAAATCCTCTTGTCTCACATTAATCTGCTGAGCTTTTGGAATTCATCCTTGGCTATCCCAATCCGTCTTCGGATGTCAGCGTCGAACCAGCGTCGCACTAGCGTCGCACCAGCGTCGCACCAGCGTCGCACTAGCGTCGCACCAGCGTCGCACAAGCGTCGCACAAGCGTCAAGATGCTTCCCAGATATTTAAACTTTGCTTGAATTTAGTGTCCACTGATTGCAAATCGCATTTTCGGCTTATCCTTTTACTGATGATCATGCATTCTGTTTTCTTGTAGTTTGTGGTTAGGCCCTTCTTCTCGCTTTCTCTTGCTACATTCTGTAGTAGTTTTTGTAGTTTCTTTTCCATGTCTGCGATCAATACTGTGTTACTGCGTATCTTATATTAGTAAGATCGTGGCCACCAATGATGAATTTTGGTAGGATCTCTAATTCTCTCTAGAGGTTAGTAATATCGGTTGTATATTGTAACACCTTTATTATCAACATAGCCGGCATCGCTCAAATCAAAACAATGAAAAATACTGACCGTTGGACTATTTTACTTGAAGTGAACAGAGAACATGTAAATATTTGTTAATAAAATTGTCCAAGTCTCTCGTTAATTACGTGTTACTGTCATTTTAATGTTATGGTTGTAAAATTATTTGCAGTTCTTAGACGTTTGTTAATTACAGCATATTGACACAGTACATATTTAGGAAACGACGTCAAGTGTAAGTGATTAAATGAATAACAATTTTGACGTTGTTTTGAATTGTTATACTGTTAAGTGTAATCTATTCCATTTTAAAGAAAACGGAGCTGAGTATATGGATTTTATTCGTTTATAACTTCGGATTGCTCATTGAAGAAAGATTTATTTTCCCATTTGTATTTCCCCCGTTATGGGCATTATCATATCCACGATATAATAACATCATATGTTACGAACGGAACGCAATAGCTGAAAGAAAATGGAATGAAAACACACTTTCTTCTTGGAGAAATTTGTCTATTACTAACACATACACAAACCTATAATATATATATATATATATATATATATATATATATATATATATATATATATATATAAGTATAGGAATGGTTTATACGGAATAGATTCCAATAACCAGCAAATACTATTCTTAAAAGAGTGCTCAATACAGATTAGAGCAAATATACTTTATTCGAATATTATAACATAAATATGTCATAAAATCACTACAAACATAGCCATTTTGTTTCAACACTTCTGGTGTCTTATCAAGTGATGGTGTTGAATGTAGAATAAAGAGTTTTGAAAGGTTCAAATCAATCAATCATCCCTCGCTAGGGGAAATGCTGTTACATAAGCTGGAATGAACAACTCAAAATACAAGTATATGGGAATTCAAAAAAATATGATGTATTACAATGAATCATTTATACAAAAAGTAATTTAGTAAAGTTAATGATATAAAATGGCGAAATTTCGCCATTTTATATCATTAACTTTTACTAAATTACTTTTTGTATGAAGGATTCAATGAAATGTAATAAAACTGAACTGCACCACATATTTGATATATATATATATATATATATATATATATATATATATATATATATATTTGTTTGTGTGTGTTCCACTCAGAGAATATTATATATATATATATATATATATATATATATATATATATATATATATATATCAAAGGAGTATAATGAGAAACGAAAAGGAAGAGTTTTACATAAATATGGAGATACATCGGTTTTTGGAAAATCTATGATTAGAATTTCATTTCAAATGGACCGGATTCATCTATGGCATTGATGAAGACATATCTCTCGAACGGGAAACAGCAACTCTTGGATTTAATATAAATTGACTACTGCGAGCTGGAGTTTCTTTCTATATCAGGGATATATATATATATATATATATATATATATTACCAAAGGGAAACGGCACCATGTACTTGTAAGCTGCTGGGGAGGCAAATTTATCTCCTAAATAATATACATGAAAGCAATATTTTTATTTGACTGCTGCAAAATATTGAAATTGGCTGTCACTTTTGTCACTGTGCGGATTGACGTCACAAAGCGCTCCGTCACGTGAGCAGTGTGACTTATCTTCACCAGAGGGAGATAATCGCCTTCTGCATCATTGCACTTCAAAAACATAATATTTTATTTTCTTAAATATAGTTGTGTTTTCACCTCAACAAAATCGGGATACATCTGTTTGCTCAATGTATGAAATCTGTGGCATTACAGATTGGGCGTGGTTTAGGATAATTTTAATTTCTCTAAGTTTTGTCTGATAGGACTTTGTGGCTGGGAGCTCGCTTGCACAGGGAGAAAACATTATCACTGAAACATTTATTGATTGTAAATAGTCATTCAGAATTTTCTTATCCACCTGGGGTTTCCTACATCCGCAAGCGTTTTATGTACTTGTAACCAGATGTTAGTAATTATTTGGTCTTACGCTTTGCACCATTGGACACAGTTATTTTTCCTGTTATTATTCTTATTCGCCTCTGCTATTTTTCTGTCTACTAATGTGGGGTGTCATTCGTTATATATATTTAAGACTACCATCATTTTATGATTTCTTGGGATACACGTGCTATAAAATATATATCATTTTTCATATACGAGGTTTTTTGGCGTATGGGCGACTATTGTGGCGATAGTTCAGGTTCAAGAAAGAGCACCATGCGCCAGTTGACATTATTTGACAGATATATTCAGATATTGGCGTTCTTAACTGAGGGAAAGATGACGCATTTTGTCGAAGCTCCAAAAAGTTAACGAAAAAATTTAAATGTTGCAGTAAACTAAAACGTATAATAATTTAATATTATTTTCAAGCATTATTTATTTTATACCAATTATATATATATATAAATACAAATATATATTATAATATATATATATATGTATATATATGTTATTATGTATATATATATATATATATATATATATATATATATATATATATATATATATATATATATAACGTCATCCACAGACAGACTGTTTCGCAGCTCATCAGCGAGGATCGAAACCCGACTGAATTGGTGTCAACCATTAAGCCGTCGGCGCACGGTAGGTATGAAAGTGGATTTTTAGCGTATTTATTTTTAGAAACACGCCCAGTGACTGACAGTGACTCAATTCGCACCTGCGAAGAGTCTCGCTATATAGCTATAATAGTCACTGTTTACCAACCCACAATTCGTCCCCAGAGAGCTCAACTGAAATTGATATTTCAGGAGCCAATATATAATTATATATATTATAAACTGTTACATTGGAACATGTAAGTTACTGCGACAAAAATGCATATTTGTTTTGACGTTTAAAGACGTCTCGTCAGGCGGCGAACAATGCTGGTAAGAAACGATTTTATTTAAAAATACAATTTATGAAACATCACTTCTTTTTACATTTTTCAAAAAGTTTCCATAGAAGGTAAACGAACAAACATATAGAAAATTAATTCATTCCATAAAAGGAAAAGAGAGGAATAAGCAATTTAAGTAAAATGGAAAGAAAATAAGAAATCAATAAGTAAAGGAAAGGCATAAGAAAGAATAAGAAATCAACCCTTCTATAAAGATAAGGTAAAGAAAAGAAAAGAAAAAAAGGCTAGGATTTAATATCCAAATTTTACAGATACAAATAAAAAGGAATGAAAGGAGAATAATACAATATATTAGAAGTTGTTGATACCAGATTTAGCCAATGAAGACACGTTAAGTTGGACCATTCAAAATTGAAATGAAATATAGCGCGGCAAGTTAGGTAATATATTACAGATACAATATATTAATTCAAACTTTATGACATTTTGAATGAAATCACATATTGAGAAAAAATAAACATAGTAGATAAATAAAAAGCCACTTTAAGAAGAAAAACAATATACAAATAAAACAACTACTTAACTATACCAACCTTACATCATAAATTAGAATACAAAATAAATTTTAAAAATTTATTTTATGTATATATTATGTATTTATATTAAATTAAAAACTAATATCAAACAACATCACAAATAAAATAATTATAAGCCAATTAACAGCTAATTTACGAACACTAACCAATTTCTTATCTTAATGAAGCAATAAGGATAACATTAAAATGTTTATATAAAGATAATATAACATAAAAAAGTGATTATTCAGTTACAAAGTTTAACAAGATTTTAAGGTTTATTCGTTAATATGCCTACAATTCACAGTAGTTTCATATCTCTGATTTAATAATTGATTGCTATTCAAGAGTTTAATTATTTCAATTTTCTCCTGTAGACAAAGCAAACACTGTTCAGTTACAGATGTACAGATTCTGGTTTGTTTAATAATTTTCCATTTAACTTTACGTGTTTTGTTTTCGTCTTTCAATGTTCAAAAATGTTTAGAAAGTGAAGTCATATTGCGTTTGTCAGCATAGCAAAGGGTGATTATGCAAACGTTTGTAAAAGTTTTTTATTGTGTTCCCAATATATATTTTAACACTCTTGGGATTTTCAATTAATGAAATAGCGCACATATACACAAGAAATTTCGTTAAGAACTTGTTAGTTAAAGGACATTAGTCAGAATTTCTGCACTTATATAGGTTAGTCATACGAGACAAATTAGAATCAATACTAGAATTACAGTTATTATTGTTATACAATTTCAGTTTTACTTTATGGCTATTTAATTATTTTCTTTAGATTAATAGTACAACAATAGCTTATAATAATACTAATAATGTAGAGAAAATAATTAAATAATTTAATTAATTAATCTAGAAAACAAATAATTACGGTATCTAATTAATGAATGTAGAAAAGCAATTAAATAATGATAATAAACGATATTAAATCAAATAATGTAATTAATTAATCTACAGAAATAATATAAATAATTAAATAATGTAATTAATTAATCTATAGAAAAATAATTAAAGAATCCAATTAATCATATATATATATATATATATATATATATATATATATATATAATAAATAGTTATCTGTTTTTGTACAACTAAGCTGAAGATCCATTTTCTTTTATTTACTTTCAGTTTTTGCTTACCAAAGATACGGTTAACAACTTTTTACTCTCGTTCATTTTATATCATTTGATAATTTAGGAACTAGTACAGTCAAAATTTCAGTATAAATTATGTTATTGTACTTTAAATAATGACTTCATAAACTCCGAGTATTTTAATCTTAAATCCCATTCATGTTTTCATTGGTTGTTTCTCGTATCTTTATCTGAAATTAAAAAAAAAAAAAAACGT
The DNA here is from genome assembly GCA_903632075.3 of Acanthosepion pharaonis. NCBI lineage: Eukaryota > Metazoa > Mollusca > Cephalopoda > Sepiida > Sepiidae > Acanthosepion > Acanthosepion pharaonis. Next base: position 915,788 of record CAHIKZ030000561.1, on the reverse strand, counting down.
TTCGATATTTGTGAGTGTTTATTTATATTCTATTTCAAAATTCATCCTGCTCACTAGTCTTTCTGTTTGCATAACATTTTATACATTTAAATATCAGTTAAATTTTTGGAGATTCTAAAACACGTAATGTATGTAATATTTATATACTTATGTTATATATGTTCCAAATGCTGTCTTACCCGGGGATGATAGTGGGGACAATCTCTAACTCCTTAGAAAATGCTTCTGTGGTATGAGTCCCAAATAGCCTATGAAGTCTAAGTCCCTCTCCAAAGTCGAGAATGGTCGACAGCGGAAAATATGCACCTCATGACCAGCCGCTTAAGGTAGATGGAGCTCGGCAGCGCAGAAAGGAATTCCATGTAAGGGAAGGAAAACCCTGATTTTAAATCTCCATTGCCTTGCGTTTATATCCAAACACGAAAAAACCCGGGTTGGCTGTCGACACTGAAAAATATCCCTCAAATCTTGCAGCGAAGCCAACTGAAAATATAAAAATTCAAAATAAAAAAGGAAAATTATATTAGTAATCAAACTAAAAGGGAACAAAATAAGAGACACGGGAAAATTAACGAGTGTACGTCTATTAAGTCTATAAATAAACCTGTCTAAATTTATATAAACTTCCGTACATAAAAGTATTTAGGAAACCATCTGATATTATATAGCCGTTATCCAGAAAAATATTGGGTACATACATAGCTACATACACATATACAAACACATAGATTAAGACCGCTAAACACATTTAAAATTAGGGCACCACATCAACAAAGACAATTATATACATGTAATAACAAGTGTAAATCCATTTAAATGTCATATCCAATTCGGGGAATCCGAGTTCCAACTTTTATAGGGAACAATTTTTTTATAAAAACCTGTTTTAAAGCGTTGTTTATGTCCACATTTGGATATAATTTCAATTCGAAGATTCAGCAAATTTTCTGGACTTTGGTCTTTAATTATAAAAACACCGATGTTCCCAGGGGTTCTAGCTTTTTATATGAATCTCTATTCCAAATGCGGGTTTAGTCACTTGGGAGTTTGGTTTTTAGGGATCGATATTTGAAAGAGTGTCTGTGGTTGTATAGACGCTGCTTTCAATTACCAGCGGATATACCGAGGTACCTTCTTTTTTTCAAGCTGATATTTTCTTTGGATCCTCTCCAATACATTTTCCCCTGGATGGATATTCAACTCCTCTCCTACATTTGCAGTTAGGGTTGTTAGCTAGAGCTTCACTAATATAAAAATTTCTAAGTAGTTTACCATTGTGGGAAGAAGGTATCTAATTTTTAATGACTTCCTATTGAATGCTTATATAGTGGATGCTTACAATCAAAGTGCTTGTCTATTAAAATTTAGGAAAAAACTTCCTATGTTAATGTTGGAAAGGCTGCAATACGGTGGGTGAAACAATATTATTTTCCTTTTTCTGTTTTTGAAACTATTAAAGAGATGGTTTTTCAGGTTTCCTTGACAATCTTTCAGGTTCTTAATAGACCAAGTCTTGTTTAAAATAACTGATCTGTTTCCTTTTAAATGCATAGGTCTGAGGATTTGGGTCGTTATGACGAACCCAATGAAATAAATTATAACTTTGAAATATACTGAGCACAAATATTGTTATATATATATATATATATATATATATATATATATATATATATATCTGTGTGTGTATACACATATATGTGTGTCTGTGCGTTTGAGTGTGCATGTTTTTAATCTAAATATCAATTATGAAAATATCGAAGAATATCAATGGATGTAGAGATAAATAATTTTACTCAAATTTTTATTAGCATATTGACGGCATTCGTTTCCTAAATAAAATAGTTTAAATTTAAAAAAGATATTCGTAAATTTAGCGATGTTCTTCAACCAAACACGTTGGAAAGAATTCTTGTTTACTAAATTATATATATATATATATATATATATATATATATATATATATATATATGTGCCAATAAATATAGAAATTATTTTACGGTTTTCGAAATGTCTGAGAGAAGAAAAAAGTTTGAAATATGAAAGAATAAATTTTTTAAATATTTTGCCTTTAACCTAATTTTTGTTACGGGTTAAATTTTTGGTGAGTGCTGAATACCTTTGGCAAGCACTAGGTAGCCAATATCCCCCACCCCCCAAAAAATGATATTCGTGCATATATGCATGCATTTATATCACTGTTTAGTGCGGGCGTAGGTCGGTATATAGAAATTTACAGTCAATATATATATATATATATATATATATATATATATAAGCTCATGTGTATGTAATGTTTAATATGTACTTACGTGAAGTTTACGTTGCTGTAGGTATGAAGAGGAAATTGAATGAAGTAAGAAATGTTAAATATATTTGCATTGAGGTCACAACATTTAATCTCTCCGCCACTTTATATATATAGATGTGCGTGTGTGTGTGTGTGTGTTTGTGTGTGTGCGCGTGTGTGTGTGAGTCTGTCTGTCTGTCCCTGTGTGTAGGTGTGTGTGTGTACGCGTGTGTGTCTGTGTTTAGAAGTAATGCGGGTAGAAAGAGACAAGGAATGTTTAAAACGAAAGAAAACAGATATCGATCTTCTTATATATCGACACAAAGACGCATCAATGATACACACAAACACAAACACACACACACATGTATACATATATATATATATATATATATATATATATATATATATATATATAAAACCAGGTAAACATTGACTGGCCACGACTGTAGGTTTCATGTGTTTGCACACAATCATCAGGAAGCCAGAGGCTGTAGTATTAAAGTGATTACCCTATATACCACCGGGCGAGCTGGAGGGTAAATCATATAGCCGAGATCTAAAATGGCCGTAAAAAAAGATCCCACGTGGAAAGGCTTGCTAATATGGAAAAAAAAACTGCTCAATAACAAGTGAAACTAGTGTCACGCTTCAGGAGTTGAAGCCTAAATACAAAGACTGCTCATTAGGACCGGGCGACGAAATTCACGTAAGAACATGATGATTGTGAAGTAACTCCTCTCTTTAAAATGCTTGTAATCTTACTTATTATAAAACGCAGATTGTGTGTGTGTGTGTGTGTGTGTGTGTCTGTACGTTTATATATTGGATCGGATTTCCTACATTTTTCAACCGATTTCAACAAAACTTCACTGGACTACGTAAAATTACCTTGTGGTGGTTCTGACAGCGCCAAAAATTCGAAAAACACAATTGTTTTTGCACGTAATCAATTTGAAAACACGATTAAGAGGCATTAATGAAAGGGGGACAACTCATATCGAGTTATACTTATTAATATCGAGTTATCGAGTTATACTTATTATAAAACCCAGGTTGGTTGTTTGTGTGTGTGTGTGTGTTCGTTCATATATGGGATCAGATTTCCTACATTTTTCAACTGATTTCAACAAAACTTCACTTTTTTTGGCAGGTAGTTTTTCTTATTCTCTTGCACACTTTTTTCTTTATTTTTACTTTCAGAATGCTTTAAAAATTCCATTTACAAGACATTTGTTTATAATAAAATTCTATTCAATCGGTAGACTCATAACGATTGAAAACAATGTTTTTGTTTGAGTTTGGGTTTGACCAAGTCGTAAAAAAAAAAAAACTATTTAAGACATGCATGTCCGTCAACGTTAAACAATAATCTTTGTCAATTTTATTTTTCAGTCTTTATGATGGTTGATACTTGATCTATCTTTTACTGTTACATCCCGGGCAACGCCGGGCTCTACTGTTAGTATTAACTAAAAACATGAAGTGGAAAAGTGGAAAGCCTTCCACATGAGATTTTATTTCATATAACATATAGGCACAAGACTTTTTCGAGCTGCCCATGGTTTGCGTCAAATTATTTCAGCAGAAACTCCTGTGGAATGGACGAAATAACATTTTGTATTATCCCTTAATTTTATTTTCAAATTCTTGTTTTTTTATCGCAGACGTGCTCCTTTAAAATAGCCCCAAAGAAAAAAATGCCACAGGATTTGAAGTCAGGACTGCTGGGTGGCCACTCAAATATAAAATAGGGTGTTACATTCCAATCACACCATATATATATATATATATATATATATATATATATATATATATATATATATATATATATATAATTATTTATTTGAAAAAATTATAACATAAATATGTTATAAAATAAATATATGTTATAAATATATGTTATAAAATAAATTTATGTTATAAATTTTTTAAATAAATAATTATATCTGCTCTACATTTTATTGAGCACTCTTTTAAGAATAGTAATTGTTGATTATTGAATTCATTCCGTATACACCAATTATATACTTATATATATATATATATATATATATATATATATATATATATATATATATCGCATTATCTTTATTAATGTTTCCTGAATGTACATGTTGCTAGACATATTAACACTGTTTAAAAGAAAGATGTCATGTCTAATTCAAATCTCGTTAATAATAACGTTTGAAGTTTGCTGCTTTGAATATACGCTCTTTAACGCTAGAGGGCGTCGTCAGTGATGTTCTGGAGATGGACCATTGGGCAGTTTCGGGTCTTTCAAACATGATACTGACCTCACCAAATCGACCCCCCCTCAGAGCTGATCAGACTCTGAAACACCCTCTGAAAAATGCTTGTAGACACTGACTTCTATAAATATACCCCGTTATCACACATTTTCTATAAATATACCCCGTTATCACACATTTGATTGGAGATTGACCAACAACCAATCACAACGGTGCAAATTCTTTTTAAGCTGTTTACGGGTAATTTTTTTTCTTTTTTTCATTTTTCAGTGGACACCCTTTCATCGGATACTTAGAAGGTAATTATGATTTCCGTTTTTACACCCTTCCCATCAAGTTTTATTTCACCAGCTAATAATTACTATTTACAGAGATAAAAAAAATACGGCCATTATAATTAATAAATAAATTACAGCGAATTAAGCCGAGAGTGTTTATAAATATAATAAAACGTTTAAAACTGTTTACGAATAATTAAAAAAATAAAAATAATAAAACATTTAAGACATGTTGACGAATAAAAAAAAAAAAAAAAAATAACTAAACAATTAATCATTTACAGCGAGTTAAACCGAGAGGGCTTAAAAATATCATAATAAAACGTTTAACAGAAAAATGCCACATCTAAATCAAATCTCGTTAATAATAAAGTTTGAAGTTTATAAAAATGTTGAATGATAACCAAATGCCTTAATTCTAGTTTACGTTTTGTATACGAATCTGAGAGAAATATGAGCTTTCGAGAAAAAAACATTCTAAACAACGAAATATGGTTTTCGTAAAACAGAAAATAAAACCTCATTGGGCTCTTTGTGGTCAAGTGATCTAAGCCACGTGAGAAGATACCGTGATTTCTCCAACCATAGGGAAGAAAGGTTCATACTCTGTGGGTGGATACATTTTATTTGTTAACACATCGTTGGAGTGCGCTTGTCGATAGACACTGATTTAAATAAGAATAGGTACTATTGAAACTATGGCTATCCACTAAAAATAACTTTTGGAGTAATCTATCTATCTATCTATCTATCTATCTATCTATCTATCTATCTATCTATATATATATATATATATATATATATATATATATATATATATATATATATCAATGATATAACGATATCTAATTTCATACATCAAAAAACAGTATTTAAAAATAATATGTCAAATCGGACAAACGTTTTTGGGGTTGCGCTGCATGGTTTAGGATTTCATTGGACTGAACTTTGATAATGTTATCAAGTCTAGACATTCCCATGAAACGAGAATCTCTGATAATTTCAAATTTTTTGAAAGAATCTTTTTTTTTGTTACTATTACCGTCTCCGTGCTCATGTGCAGCCGTGACATCAACAAAGCTCAGACCCATGAAATCCTCACGGGTGAAACGTGTCACAAAATACATTTTTTTTATCTAATTTGTTTTTCCATATATTTTTATATATATATATATATATATATATATATATATGTGTGTGTGTGTGTGTGTGTGTGTGTGTGTGTGTGTGTATATATACTGTGAGTACATTCCAATGTGTGAGCAGGATCGCCTCATTAGTGCTGTTATTATGTCAAATTTCGGGTCTTTTAACATCATACCTGTTCGTTCCAGCGTAAATACTGGTATAATAACTGTTCTGGTAGGCCATCCTGAAGCTAATGTTCACGATACACACAGCAATGGACAACACACTGCCACTACTGATTTTCATACAGCTTACACGAAGATATTAAAAATACAAAATACATTCTTGGTAGATTTTTTTTTTTATGACACTTTGGGATAATCAGATAGATTGAAAAAATATTCTTTCAAAAATAAATTCTTTCAAAATTATTCTTTCAAAAATTTAGAAACTACCTGCATCTCTAGTTTCGTGCGCATGCGTAGATATGACGATATCAACAAAAGAACTGTCCGATGAAATCCTAACGGATCAAAAGTGTCACAAATTTCTTGTTCCAATTTGGCAGGCTAGACACAATCGTCACATTGAAGTCAACACTAATGGCTTGACGATTTCATCAAGCATGAAACAGCCTGTCGTCTCTAAGTGTTGACTTGAAGGTTCACACACACACACACACACACACACACACACACACACACACACATATATATATATACATATATATATATATATATATATGAGATGTTGGTTGAAAGGGACTTAGGTACTTTTAAAATTAAAATCAATACCTTCCTTGTTTTTAAAATTATATATAAATTTTGTACCTCTAAATATTTATATATATATATATATATATATATATATAAATATATATATATATATATATATATATATATATATATATATGTATTGTAACTAAAAAGTAACTCCCTGTTTATGCTAGATGGATACTCATTTTTTTAAAAAAAAATATTTAGAGAGGAGAGTTCTTCATACATAAAATAAGGAATTTTTTTCAGTCACCCTGTACGTAAATATATATGATAGATATGAAATTTATAAAGGCAATGCGTGAAAACGAATTGGTTGTTTAACATTATAATAAATTTCTCGTTCACGTGTGGCTCTTTGTCTATCGGTGTTATCAACATATACCTGAAAAAATTCTAAGGAAAAGGCGTTAGAATAAAAATCATCGTTAAATTTCCGAAATTCATAATTCAAATGGTTTTCATATTATTAGATTTTCCATACGTTGTCCCGAACTGACATAATTTCGAACGGAAATTCGATTAGGCATATTCGACATGACGTATATTCGCTAACGTCCTAAGACATCTGTCTATATGTCTGAAATGAGGTATTATATACATTATTGACATTATTCGGACTATAGTCTTCATCTTTGTTGCCATATTTATTACAATGTTTCGGCCTTTCAGTTTCTGTCTATATTTCTGAGATGAGGTACTATATACACTATTTACATTATTCGGAATATTGTCCTCATCTTTGTCGCCATATTTATTACAACATAAAATTCGTAAACTTAAGGGATCAGCTAGGCCACAAAAATCTCCTGAGCCGACCAAGCATAGAAATGAATGCAATATGAGAACCAGTAATAAGGGTGCCAGAGAAAAGCGATGAGAACGAAAACTGTAATATGAGCTCTGGTAAAAAAACATGCAATCATAACATAATTGTAATATGAGCACTGGTGAAAAAGGCTGCTGAAGACATTAGGTTTATAATAGCCAGAAATTCATACAGATGTCCTCAAGGACACATGGCACAGTGGATAAAGGCGCTAGTTAGAGCCAGTGACACGACCCAGTGTGAGGTCAATAAGGTGGAGAAGTTGGAGAGGGGAATTAACAGGAGATAACTGATAACTGACATTCATTAGACATGGGATGTGGAACTAGAGCAGTCTACCACGGCGAGCGAAATAAAGGGTTAAGTTCGACATTCCAACCACCTGTACAACGGCCGAAAAGTTGTGATAAGTATAGCAACAAATATGAGGATGATAGTCCGAACAATGTAAATAGTGTCCGGAGAAGTCAATTTATTGTTATTTGACGAGCTTCGTACAATTGTTGACGCAGGTGGGTTGCCCCATTTTATCACCGTGTAGATGACAAAATAGTACCAATGAGCATTTTAGTTATGGTGTAGTAAACATGAGCATTTTAGTTATGGTGTAGTAAACATGTACGAATAAGCAAGACAATTCGGATGTTACTGCTGTTGTAATATCAGTGGGGTGTCTTTGACAATAGAGTCTGATGGTGACCAACCAATTGATGGTTAGTTTGAATTCAGAGTTTTCATTCTCTTGGATTGATTGCCAAGCAAGGCTATACAAACAAGCTGGAGGTTGGGGAGAAGAGAACAGAAATGAAGGATATTTGTGCGTTATGTGAATGTAAAAAAGCGCGATTGCAAATCGAATTTTTTTATCCGATTTAACAACACGAACCTCTATGCTTACCGCTTACACCACTATGAATAAAATGGTAGGTTGATAAATCAATCGGTATGTTGCGAAATAAAAAGCAGGAAACAGAGAAAGACAAAGGCATAAGTGAAAAATACAAGATATATAGACCGTAGTAAAGTGCAAGATAGAAAACCTGATTAAAATTTACTCGCTTTTATTTTCCTTTTTTTTTTAAATTTGGCGAAGAAATCAGGAAAAAAGGCCCCCGTGAAATAAATGACGGTTAATACAATAAATTTAAAGCAATGTGCGCATTTCTTCAATCCTTGGAGGTAGAAAGAAGGAGAAAAAGTTTCTTTTTAAAAAAGCTCTTGACTTTCCAATGCTCAATGGACGGAGGCAACAGCTTTTTTAAAGACGGATTTGAAAATTTATACATTTAGATTGATTCCATCTTTTATCACCAAAATAATTTTATTTAAAATAAATGTACGTAAAGTAAGACATATACATTCGAGTGAATGTATAGCTATATATATTTACACACACACACACACACATACTCACTCACACACACACACACACACACACATATACATATATATATATATATATATATATATATATATATACATAATAACGTATATGTTTCTATGTGAATATGTTTATTTAGATACACACATATGAATATATATTCACATACATTCACTGAATAGCTTATATGTTTTATATATTCACATAAGAACATTTAAGCTACTAGCACACACACACACACACACACACACACATATATATATATATATATATATATATATATATATATATATAAACACATCGATATATAAAATTATAGACAAGAAATATAAAAACATGCAAAAGACAAAAGGCACATTCAGTTATAAATGCACACACAACACAGACACGCAGAAGCATATATATATATATATATATATATATATTTATATATATATATATATATATATATATATATATATATATAAATGAACATAGAAGTCAACACTTAGAGGAGACAGTCTGTTTCATGCTATATGCAATCGTGGCCTGACGGTCGCCTCTAAATGTTGAATTTAATGTTCACTTTTATATTTACACACGCTGTATCTCTGATATTGAGCACTTTATCCGATAAATATAGCATATCTTAAGACTATATTTCTTCATATATATATATATATATATATATATATATATTTTTTGAGTTTATATATTTTATGTGAACATGTTCATATATATATATATATATATATATATATACACACACACACATATATATATATATATATATATTCCTTTATATGTTGAAGCAATATACTCACACATATATATGTGTAATTATACACACATATATATGTATATATGTGTTTATCTGCGTGCGTACATCTTTTAATGTGGATATATATGTTCTTATAGAAATGTATGTGTGTGCTGATGCATTTTATCTGTGTGTCAGGTTTACTCTTGAAAGGCAAAGTTTACGTGATAAAATTGCTATTATTCGACCAATGTCTGTAAAATCCTGAGGATATTCTTATATTTATGTGTTAAACAGACCATGCGAATTTTAATTGATATCACTTTCTTTATATAGGCATTTTCAGTGGCTTATACGGTGAAATGAGATTTATATGGTGATGTAAGATTTATATAATGATCTAAGCTTTTACTATGGACCTTCATATTTATTTTTATTATAAAGGTATGGATACAATCGTGATGGTGTTGGTATTCGCTTATTGGTATTGAACATACAAAAAAAGAAAGATCGTACATGTTTATTTGTAACTGTGACAATTCTAATTTTGAGTTTTCTCTTACAGACCTCATCATCTTAATAGTAATACTAGATTTATAACTATGTTTATTTGGTTTACTGTTAAAATAGCTTTCGACTTTCTGTTTGCATGCGATCTACAATCTCTCACAATACAAAGGCAATCATCATCTTCTGTCTCTTTGAATCCTATTCAATTTATTATCTTTTCTTCCGAGTAGAAAAAATATTATGTTTCATTCACTCAATTTTCATTGTTCCTCAGTAATCAGATGCGTCTTCGTAGCTTTATGACAAAAAATCTCATATCAATAACTGAAATCAATTGGTTCAGATAATATATCAAGACGACCCAGACAAAGCACATGGAATACCATATGGGTCTAAGAGTCGTGTGCCATTGAGAACTCTAAAATATATTCCATTTCGAAGATGCAAACCTCGAAGAATCTATCCAAGAAAAACAGAGAAACAAACGGATTACCTAATCCATTCCAGGTAACACGTTCTTATATTAATAAGCATACAAACAAAATGCAATCATGATAAATCAGTATATAACTTTTTGGTACGTCATATTTTATACACGAAAGAAAATATAATGATAGAGAAATATTTCAACCGTGTCGAAAGTGAGAGATTTGTCATTGAATTTCCCCAGAACGAAGAACAGTCTCGAAGTGATGGAATTTCGAAAATAAATCATTTACATCCAAACAAAAGCATTGGCTAAAACAAAGAATACTAAGAAGACCTTAAGAGTTGTCAAGAGATTTGCTCTTGATAAATCTGCAGTGTAAGTGAAAGGATATTAAGTGACTCTTTCAGAAGATGAATTGCCAGAAAAGCAAGTAAATCGATCTCAACATGGTGAAGTATCGTTTTACCTGCTGTATTATTCAATAAAATTCAAGATTAATGACAGGTATTCGTTATAAATGCAGCATTTAGCTAATTCAAAAGACTGTGAAAGAGTGAGTAATAATAAAAAAACAAAAAAAATACTGTCATTATCAATCAGGGATATTATCTTCGAATAAAGGCGAAAGTGAAAATGTAAGAATAGAAATAATTCTATTTTTAATAATCAACATATCTATCTATCTATCTATCTATCTATCTATCTATTTATCTATCTATTGCAATCAGTTCACATCAATCTATCTATTTATATATTTAACTATTTACCTATTTATTTTTCTCTGACTGTTGTGTTGTTGGGAGTGTTCCCGCGTGTGTGTATTCGAATAAAGACAAACACAGTTGTAGGGATAAATACTGGTATATTTATAAGCGGTAATTAACAACAGAGTGATTAGTAATAAGGAACGCCGGTTAGTAAGTAACAATAGCAAAAGTCTACAGTCCAACGGTATGTAATGGTAACCTGATCCTTCACACTACACACTTACACTCTCTAGCACTGTCTTATATCGTAGAGAGATAAGTCCATTATCAGTCAGAATGTGGGTGCGCCCCCCCCTAAAATTGCATTTTTTTATTGTGAAAAAAAAAAATTTTTTTCAATATTTTTTCCTTTTCGGTTCCATTATGAATTGTTGCGTCGCTTTTCGCTTTCTACCAGATCTGCGCTGTTTTTGCTCTGTCTGTGGTACTTGTAGATCAAAAGTATCATACAATTCGTATAATTCATCTTCTTGCGAAGTTTCTTCCGATTCTTCGGTATTCCTTTTCTTTAGCTGGTTTATGTGCCTTTTATGGGTAAAATTTTTCCCCTGTAAAATGTACACCATATTCCCAATCCGCTTTTGTATGACTCCTGGTTCCCACGATGTCGAATTATTTTTGTAATTCTTGAAAAAAACTTTTTCATTTATGTGGAATTTTCGCTTAGGAACCATAGCGACTGGTGTGTGTACCTTATTTTCAGGTATCAACTTATCAAATGCAGATCTGATCTTCCTTGCAAACATTAGCTCCGCAGGTGATAGGCTTGATGGGGCAGATTTATTCAGAGTAATGCGGTATACTTGCAGGAATAGCTGTAACGCCTTTCTAGTCGGGGTACCCGTTGCTTTCCTAAGAGCCCTTTTTAACGTATCGACGAACCTTTCGGCTAGTCCGTTGCTGCCTGGGTGATACGGAGGAATCCTCACGTGATCATCTTGGAAATTTTGGCATAATTCTGCGAATTCTTTGCTCGTGAATTGAGTACCGTTGTCACTAACCACAGTATCTACCACTCCAAACCTTGCAAATAGTTCATGCAATTTATTAATTGTATTTTGTCTTCATTTGGAAAACTTTGGGCCATTTACTAAAGCTGTCAACTACAACCAAATAATACCACCCGTCAGTTGGACCCGCAAAATCAATATGGATCCTTGATCATGGCCTGTCGGTTTTGGGCCATGGCTTCTGTAGAATTTGTGGTGATTTTGATGCCAAAATGCAGCCTTTACATCTGCCGACCATAGACGCGATGTCGTTGTCCATACCTGGCTAGTAGACGTATGCTCTCATTCTATTTATGCCCGGGTGACCAGCATGAAAATCTTTCAGTATTCTTTTTTGGAATGTGCTAGGGATTACTAACCTTTCACTGTATATTAGTACATTATCACAGAGAGAGAATGTCTCTTGAATTTTTTCGTCTTTACTAGCTAGCGTATCTTTTATTTCTATTATATATTTGTCCTTTTCTGCCTCTTTTTTGATGTCCTTAAGCGATACTGGTAATTCTCGAATTGCGTTCGCCAAATTTTCTTCAACCTCGTCCTCTGCTCTGAGGGATGCGATTACCGTATCCTCTAAAGGTTCTGTTGCTTTTAGAATGAGTCTTGATAGCCCATCTGCGTGACCAATTTTGTGGGTGGACAAATATTGTATTCTAAAATTATAATTTAACAAAATTGTCCCCCACCTAAGCAATCTATTTGCGGTGTATGTTGGCAGACCCTTTTTTGAACCGAATATCGTTACCAGAGGCTTGTGGTCTGTCTGTAGCGTGAAATATCGTCCATGTATGTATCGATGGAATTTTGTTACAGCGAAGACAATTGCTAATGCCTCTTTCTCAATTTGTGAATAGTTTCGTTCAGCAGGTAGTAGCGATGTGCTTGCATGAGCGATCGGTCGAACTTTACCATCCTTCCACTTGTGCAATATGCACGCACCTACGCCGTGTGTACTGGCATCGCTCGCCACGATGATATCTACCTTTGGATCAAAATGTACCAGAAATAAATCTGCTGTCAATTTTTCTTTTATATTCTTAAATGCTTGCTGGCATTCTTTTGTCCATATCCAAGGTTTTTCTTTTTTTAGCAGATCGTTAAGGGGAGCTCGTAGAATGTGGAGGTCTGGGTTGAAATCCTGGTAATATGATACCAAGCCTAAAAAAAACTTTGTAGGGATTTAAGATCCTTTGGCTCAGGCATATCTTTTATTGCTGATGCTCGACTTTTATCTGGCTGTTTTCCTTCTTTATTCACTATATGTCCCAGATACTTGATCTCCTCCAGGAGAAAATCGCATTTATTTTCTTTCACTCTAAATCCATAGCTTCTTAACGTTTGGAAAACTTTGCGTAAATGGTGTTTGTGTTCATCCACCGATTCACTTTTCACAAGTATATCGTCGAGATATGCTATCGTGTAGTCTAATCCAGATAACATAGTATCCATTATTTTCTGGAATATTCCGGGTGCTGTCTTCACCCCGAACGGTAAACGTTCGTATCTGAACAAGCCTTTATGTGTGTTAATGCATAGTAACTTTGCGCTTTCGTTATCCATGGGTAATTGCAAGTATGCCTCGCTAAGATCTATTTTCGAAAAGATTTTTCCGCCATTTAACTTTGCGAACACTTCTTCGGGGCTTGGTAGTGGATAGTGGTACTCTTCTATTGCGTCGTTTAATCCGGTTGAAAAATCGGCGCAGACGCGAATTTCGCCCGATTTCTTTACGTAGACAGCCGGAGCTACCCAGTCACTGTATTCCGTTTTCGAGATCACACAAATTCTCGTTAGTCTTTCGAGTTCTTGGTCAATTTTCTCTAATGCGGCAAAAGTGATGCTACGCTTTTTTTAAAAAATTGGAAGAATATTTTTCTTCAGCAGTATTTTTGCTGATGCGTCAGTGCAACGTCCAAGTCCTTCGGCGAAGCTTTCGGGGAATGCTATTTTCAATTTTGTTCTTAAATTTTTTTATATTGTCTTTGCTTTCACTAATGTTGTTACAAAAAGAACTAATGGGCACGTCCCATAGATTGAACTTAGTGATTGCGTCAGTCCCAAACAGGTTGTTAGTGTTTTTCATCACAAAAATTTTCATTTTTAAAATCTTGCTGTTGAAAGTTGTATTCACCCATATTTCACCTTCAAATTTTATCTTTTTTCCAGTTACCGTCCTGACTATTTTGTTGGACTTTAACAGAGTTGGTTTTCCTAGATTTTTCTGTGTTTGTGTGTTAATAAACGAAATGTCAGATCCTGAATCTAGTTGCATTTTTATCTTCTTGTTGTACATTTTTACCTGTAGGTATTTTCGAATATTCAGATCTTGATCGTCGTCTGACTTAGTAACTTTCACATGACTTCTGTTTAATTTTCTACACTTGGACATCTTATGTCCTACTTTCTTGCAATTTCTGCAAGTCTTATTTTTATATGGACAGTCATTGTACCAGTGACACTGGCCGCATCCATAACATGCACTCGGAGGGAGTTTTTTTCTATAGTCTCTGTTCCTTCTTGTAGTAGGATACCACTTCCGTTCAGGCGGTGGAGAACGGAAACGAGTCTTCCTATTTACATTCTTTACATTTGCGATATCAGTTTCTTCTATTTTCTCTGAATCTTGCTTAATGCTTACGCATTGCTGACAGTACTCGGCTAGATTTTGTAGTGTCATGTTTTGGTCATTTTCAAGCTTTGCTAAAATGCGTCTTCGCATTTCGCTATCTTTTTTTAGACACTAAGCCTAGCACGAATATTAGACACTTGAAATTGTCCGCCGATAATTCGGACAAGCGAAAATCGTCACACGTCTTATTTACGATTGACGCGAAAGTCGTGTAGTCTTCCTGTTTGCTTTTTTGAATATTAAGACATTTCCACCTTTTGTGAAATAATGATAATCTGGGGTTGAAGAGCCCTTTTAATAATTCAATTGCTTCGTCGAATTTTAAATCTCTTGTCTTTTTGGGTAATATAGAATCCGTAAACTTATTATATCTGACGTTCCCAGTTTAGGTAGTAATAATCTTATCTTTTTCTCGTCTGGCCATGTTTGGCAATCGACTTCATAAAAGTCCCGATATCTATGGTAATATCTTTCGAAAGTCTTTTCCTCTTCTGGGTTATAGGTAAAACTTTCGATCGTCGACCATATTGTGTCTTGAGAATAATACTTTCATCCGAGTCTTGTGTAGCTTTATGTATAAGTTCAGTCATTGCTAACTGTTTCTTTTCATTTTCTTCTTGTATTTTCTGAAAACGTTCTTCACTCTCTTGTTGTCTTTGCATCTGATACTTAATGAGTTCCAGCATAGATGATTGAAATTGCTCCATGATTATGTATGTGTAGAGAAAAGAGAAAGCAAACTTATGTGTGTACTTTTTTTCTCTCTGAGGGGGGGCAAAAAATTAAGCAAATTCTCTGGCACGACAAATCTTTTTTTTTAGCACAATAAATTGGTTATTAAAGATTCCAATTTAATCAATAAGTTAATGTCTAACTTACAGTTTTTTCTTTTTGTCGATAACTTTTCAATCCTTTGCTGTGAAAAAATGTTTGAACTCTTTTGAATTTTTCCGTGTTGAAAATCGTTTCTTTCGCTGTTGCGATATTTATTTTTCAACGTAGGTTCTTTTTATCCCGTTCGAAGCCTCGTCGCCACTATTGAGATGTTGGGAGTGTTCCTGCGTGTGTGTATTCGAATAAAAACAAACACAGTTGTAGGGATAAATACTGGTATATTTGTAAGAGGTAATTAACAACAGAGTGATTAGTAATAAGGAACGCCGGTTAGTAAGTAACAATAACAAAAGTCTACAGTCCAACGGTTATGTAATGATAACCTGATCCTTCACACTACACAACTACTCTCTCTAGCACTAACTTATATCGTAGAGGGATAAGTTCATTATCAGTCTGAAAGTGGGTGCGCCCCAACACTGACTCTCTCTCCAACCCCCGTCACTCTCTCCCTACACACACATAAACACACACACACATATATATATATTAACCTATGCTCATATCTAATCACTTGGACTCTATCTATCTATCTATCTATCTATCTATCTATCATCTAACGTAGCTATTCTCTTCAGAATATATATATATATATATATATATATATATATATATATATTCAACAATTGCAACCTCTCTCAATAGTAAAAGTTAGAAATGATGACATTTCCAGATCTAAAATATTTTTGAACTAGAGATCAGAAATCGTGAGCCATTGCATACATACAAAATCCTATCAAGGTAATATGTCGCACGTTCCAATTACCCCCCCACCACCACCGCTACATTAATAAAACACTTGATTTTCTTCTCCTCCTCATCTTCTTCTGCTTTTTTTCGCATCCATCTCCTGACTTTCTATCACACCCAACATCTTGCATTTGTATTTTTTTTAAAATACAATTTTCGTAGTTCAATTGATAAAAATCACCTGAGGATACCGTAAGTTTGAAACAAAGGCGGAGGAAGCAACTGATTTCGTAATTATATATATATATATATATATATATATATATATATATATATATATATATATATATATCACAGTCTCTTTATATCTATCTACCACTCTTCATATCTATATCACTATATCTATTCTTTATATTTATCTACATCTCTTTCTTTCTCTATATGGTCTGAAATGTTTGTATTTGAGATTCTGGCGCGAATGCTAAGCAGTACGACGTACGGTTTATAAATTTCTGGAGGAGTTAATTAAGTCACGGTGCTCTTTTTCTCGCAGATGATGCGCAACTGACTCTGGTCGACAAAATCAAAAACGAACAGCGCGCATGCTCGAAATTAAAAATATAAAATGGTGATAGTTTACCTTTCTATCTATCTATCTATATATATCTATCTAACTATCTATCTATCTATATACTTAAATACCTAGTCTTTTGAAGTCTATTAATGTTAAATTAGTTGTTATTTTGACCATTATACCAATCTGTCAGATCTAACACTATACCGGGTAATCTTCTGGTATTTTCTAACTGTAAAATTTTATATACTGGTTTACTTTTCGCTGAACATATTCATAGATATCTCGCCCTGTTCGTGTTTAGTAATGTTCAATTATTACGCGCCTAATTTCCATTGATTTTATTCTGCACTGTTCAGCGCAGGGATTGAATTCACATTTGTTAGCTAAATTCATGAACTAACGAACATTTACTGTCCTGATTTTTACATCTAACTAACGACTATAATGTTTTTAAATGTGTTATAGTGGAACACACCTATTCTATAGTTAATAGACTCTCCCGCCTATAGTAAGTAGGAGTAGTAAGAGTAACGTGGGGGTCGGTCAGTTAGTCGATGCCGTACGACAGTTAGTCGAAATATTAAAGTATCAGCGACCACAACTAGATTACTCTGCGTTATACCTATTATATCAAGTTCCTAACGTTTTGTACGTCGAACCTATTTTAGGACCGACTTAGTACAAATACAAGCCTCCACTGTGAAATCACTCCATAACAAATCTGGCGACAAGGAATTCGTACTCATAAAGGAGAAAAAAAATTCACCCGCCATAACAAATTTGGCGACGTGGGATTCGGATTCATAAGGTGGAAGAGAGAAAACAAAATTCATTCGCCACAGTATAATTTGGTGACGAATATTTGGATTCATACGGTGAAAGAAAAAAATAGTTCGCTCGCCACAAACATTATTTGATGACGAAATTCGTACTCATACGGAGGAAAAAGAAAATATTTGCTCGTCACAATAATTTCGGCGACAAAGTCTCTGATTCAAACTTAAAAAAAAACAACTTTGCAATGTTTTTCGAAAGACAAGACGTCAACTTAGTTACGAAAAATCAGTCGTATTCTCAACTGAGGAAATAATTTTTTTTTTCTCGATAAGACAGTTTTCTCAAATAGGTCACGAATTGCAAATTCGTTGGGACCTCCCCTCTACAATATTTAAGCATTGTGTAAACTTTTTGCGAAGATGCAAAAATATATTCCAGGAATTTTTAAGTTCCAGACGGAACAACAGATGACAATATTAGAGCAACAGAAGACATTCCAGATGCAGCTACAGGAAACTTTTAATAGACAAATGCAATTCCAACAAAAAATGGAACAGATGCATAGGGAGTTTCAAAACAAAATTCTGGAAATAACTGAGAAGAGGAAAAATAAAAAATCTACAAAATGATTCTTTCCCAGAGAATACAACATGGAATTCAATTGAAATATTCACGTACAGTCCAGATGAAGAGATAACTTTTGAGGAGTATTATAAACAATATACGGACGTTTATAACGACTGTCTCTCGTGGTCTGAAGGAAAGAAGGTTAGACTTCTTTTAAGCAAATTAGGAACTGCTGAGCATAACAATTTTGTAAACTACATTTTACCGAAAATAACTAGCGAGGCGGTAAATATATCAAGTGAATTATTTAGTAAAAAGACATCTTTGTTTCACCAGAGGTGGAAATGTTTGAATCTGATGAAAGATGAAAAACAAGACTATATAACGTACGCAGCCAATGTGAACAAGCATTGTGAATAATTCAAGCTGGCAGATTTAAGCGCTGACAATTTTAAGTGCTTAGTGTTTGTGCAAGGCCTGGTATCGGAAAGAGACGCAGAGTTGAGATAATTAGTACTGACAAAATTGGAAAGTAATCCAAGTCTTACGATACAGAAGTTGGCAGAAGACCGCACAAGATATGTTAGCGTAAAGAAAGATTCGAAAAAGATAGAACCGTCTGGCGTTTCGCATGTAAGGAAAATACGCTACAAAAAAGAAAGTCAGTCTACCAAAAATAATTCTAAAATTGCGGATTATCAACAAAAAGTGAAATACCAGGGAAAAATAAACAAAAAATCTCGAAGCCATGTTTTGCTTGCGGTGAACTTCCCTGGTACAGATATTGCAATTTTAGGAATAAAAAATGTTTCAACTGTAAAAGAGTGGGTAAGGAATGCTCGCACTGCAAGTCAAAAAATAAAGACAATAAAATAAGAAAATTAAAGTCCGACGAAGTGAACGACGGAATAATCAGAAAATTTGTTACCGTCGAAATAAGTAATAAAAAAAAAATAAAAATGTAACTCGACACTCGTTCGACCTATCTATCATAAACTTGCATACGTGGAAGAAGTTGGGGAAACCAACTTTAATGAAGACAAAGAATATCGCGAGGTCAGTGACGGGAGAAAAATACAATTTATTGGAGAATTTGTTACAAACGTCACGTTAAATAAAAAACGCGAAAATCTAAACTATTTGTCATAGAAAATACCACGAACTCACTTGGTACGAATTGGATAACAGAATTTCAATTATGGGATCTATCGATAAATTCTTTCTGTTGCAAGGTTGAAAGTTTAAACTCAGAGCCCAAAAATTAGTAAAGAAACTTAAGGAAACATTTCCTACTGTTTTTTCTCCAGGTTTGGGAACGTGTACCAAGATGGAGGCAAAATTCCAGCTAAAAGAAAACGCTCAGGCGGTATTCAAAAAGAAAATGAATGTACTGTTTGCTTCAGTTGAACAGATAGATAAAGAATCGGAGAGCTTAGAGAAAACCGGTGTATTTAAAAAAAAGTTGAGCGGGTAACACCGACGATAGACGTGAAAAAAAAGCTCCAGAAAGTAAAGATGAAGCCGACACCGAGAAAAACTGGGGAGCGAGTTACCCGCAGCCAAGGACATGCAGTATTATTAAATGATTTAAGTCAACTGAAGTCACCACAGAAAACGTTAAGAAGCACAAGATCAACAAAAGGGAAGCTAGAGGCTGAACAAATAGAACCACAAGAAGAACCTACAGAAACTGTGACCCCATCCTTAAGAAGCTCAAAGCGGAAGGTTGTTTCTAGTAACACTATGGCGGTACCAAATAATAGAAAAGCGGATTGACAATATGATGTACTTGGTGAAAGGGGAAAAATTCATGTGCAGTAACCATATCAGACGACGGTTTTCAGACGTGGGTGGCAGCGGTACCGCGGAAGAAACGCCGATGGAGGTGATTTTAGATACGTTTGATCTAACAACACCTGTAACAATTTTACCTGAGGTACGCCGATGAAGGAGAAAAAAGAAAGGCAACTGATCATTTAAAAGTGGATCAAAAACGTAGGAGATACGCTACGATGTTGTAAAAAAAGGAAGTGTTTTTTGTTGTTTTTTCATATTTCCTGTAAAAAATGAAAAATAAATAAAGAAAACTGTTTACTCCTACGGAGTAAAGTTTTAGGGGGCGTGTTATAGTGGAACACACCTATTCTATAGTTAATAGACTCTCCCGCCTATAATAAGTAGGAGTAGTAAGAGTAACGTGGGGGTCGGTCAGTCATTCGATGCCGTACAATAGTTAGTCGAAATACTAAAGTATCAGCGACCACAACTAGATTACTCTGCGTTATACCTATTATATCAAGTTCCTAACGTTTTGTACGTGTTGTGGTAGGATCCACCTAATTTGCATAGTGGAGTACCGACCATATAAATATGGTTGGTACCGGGAAGAGAGGAAGGAATCAAGAGATTCAACCAGAGACTCTGCCCAACTGCGACTCAGTCAACACATTCTCCAGGAACGGTCTTACCAGGAATATACAAAAGACTATATGTAAATATTGTGTACACTTTCTTGTTTCAATACATTTTGTTCTAAGTACATTTTGTGTTGCATTATTATTCCATGCATTAGTCAAGTATCAACAGTACGTCGAACTTATTTTAGGACCGACTTAGTACAAATACAAGCCTCCACTGTTAAATCACTCCATAACAAAAAGAACTTTATAAAATAACATCTTTTTCTTCTTTTTTTTTCGGGGCAATTTCAGCCCCGACTACCTGAATTTAAGCATGCTACTTGAATGGCATATAGGTCCCGACCTTCCACTGTCGAAGTTGCTAAATTCAACCGTCTTTTCTACTCCAACAATTTCTTTTCTAACACTTACCGCCTGTGGAGTACCTTTCCTTTTACTTGTTTCCATTATAATAACAATCTTAACGTCAATCGCCATCTTGTAACTTCTTGAATCCCCTTCATTTTCACTGCTTGCAATCACTTGCGTACTAGAGGCATTCCCGACTTGCTTCGGGGGAAATGAAAAAAAAAAAAAAAAACGACAGCGCTGTTTCAATTCGCATTTTTTAAGTGTTTGTAAGGATATTATTATCGTCATAGGTCTTTACCTATAACTACAGAATGAACTATTCCTAACACTATCTATACTACACCTGTCAAGAGAGAGGGACGAATCGAGTCGAGTCGATAGTACTTCACTCCAAACCAGACTGACAGTCATACTAACACCTTCCACATCTTGTATTATTATTTCGTGTAATATACCTTCGTTATTTCTACTCTTGTGTTCGTGTTGTTCTTCCTTGGTCCTAACCTGGAACATAACAATTATCACCCAGGAGATATATTAGTTTTTCCTTTTTTTATTTTAATTCGAATGGTTTAAAATGAAAACAATTTAAATTAAAGGGTGCCCAGTAATAAAGAGGAAATTTTTTTCTTCGAGGAAATACAACATGTTTAATGGTTCCATCACAGATCTGAATATTATGGATTACTGCATCTGGAGTGTACACCTAACTCACTTGCAAAAATGTCGTCGTGTCATCGTCGATATTGATTCTTTGAAGTGGAACTTAATTGAAGTCTGGGATTAAATTCCTCTTGACACTATTAGAAAAGCAACTTCCTCCTGGTTACCATGCTTACATCTTCCTGTTGAACATTCATGCATTTTGTGCATGCATTATGATAGCTCAATAAATTTATTTCGTAATTTACCGCCTTTTTATTTTTCTTGCTACCATGTTGTTGCCTTGTTCTTGCATTACATTGGAAATTTCTTTATTATTATTATTTTGCTCTGCTATTGCTGGGATTTTTTTTCAAATGCCCCTAAAATTTTCCGCTTATTCAAACAGATTGCGTCCATGTTTAAATTCCATGGATTTTACAAGTGGTTGAAACAATACAAAACACCTGATCGGATAAATAGTTTCAATTCATGACTATGATAATATGTTTTAAAAAAAACGGTCATCTTCTTTTTCTTTATGCGCCGTGACCCTTTGTGACGTAGGCGATCATTGCTCTCCACAACCTCCTGTTCTTTGTAGTTTTTAATAACCTTTGTCTTTTTTTTTTAATTTCTCCTAAACCCATCTACGCCATCCATTTAGCCAAGCCCAATAAGTATGTTATTCGATGTCTTCATCTGTTCCTCTTCCTGTTGTTATCAGATTTTTCAAACCTTCCATCCTCATTATGTGCCCTACAACGAGCATCACGGAAGTGACAACGAGTATTTGTTGGCGTTATAAGAGTGGTAACGAGTGTTCATTGGCATCACAAAAATAATATTATCCCATTATTGAGCTAAGTGGATCATGTGACTATGGAGGAAACTTATAAGTAGAAAGTACCATGAGGCCTAACGATCGCTATTCCTAATCTATCCTCTTTTAATATTCGGATCGTCATCTCTGTCCTATCCTCTATTATTATACGGACCGCTATTGCGCACTATATTCTCTATACTATTCAGATCACTATGCGGATTACTATTCGAGCGGATATTATCGAGCAAGTACTATTAGTGCGAGTGTTATTCGAAGGCGTCTGACACTAGTATTGTTCAATGGCGTTACTATAGTTGTATCTGTGATTACAAAGTCGCTACTAAAACGGGCATCACGGAAGTGACAACTATTATTCGTTGGCGTTATAAAAGTGTTAATGAGTGTTCGTTGGCATCATAAAAATAATATTTTGTTAAGCATAAGATTTCGTTTTTTTTATTATTTCTCTAAGACTTCGTCGATACTCACATGTTCGGTCTATGGTATCTTCCAGTTATATAGGAATAAATTTCGTTTGCGACACTTGAGTTTGAACATATATCGCCAGTGAGCAAACACAGGGGATCCCATTATTAAGCTAAGTGGATCATGTGACTATGGAGGAAACTTATAAGTAGAAAGTACCTTGACACCTAACAATCGCTATCTCTAATCTATCCTCTTTTACTATTCGGATCGTCATCTCTGTTCTATCCTCTATTATTATACGGACAGCTATTCTGCACTCTGTTCTCTATATTATTTCTCTATTCAGATCACTATGCAAATTAATATTTGAGTGAATATTATCGAGCTAGTACTATTAGTGCGAGTGTTATTCGAAGGCGTCTGGCACTAGTATTGTTCAACGGTGTTACTATAGTTGTATATGCGATTACAACGTCTCTACTAAAACGGGCATCACGGAAGTGACAACGAGTATTCGTTGGCGTTATAAAAGTGGTGAAGAGTGTTCGTTGGCATCACAAAAATAATATTATTATCCCCCGTATATAGGAATAAAATGTCGCTATCGACATTGGAGTTTGAAGACAGCAAAACCAGGCGATTCCATTTTGAATAAGTAGATCACCTGATCTAAAAGGAAATGTATATATGGGAATTAGTGTGATGTCTAAACGATCAGCATTTCTATTCTATCTATTACTATACGGATCACTATTTCTACTCTATCATCTATTACTATGGATCTCTATTCTCTGTACTATCCGCTATATTATTCTTTATTTTTATCTCTACACGAAACACTATTCGATGGCTACTATTCGAGTGAGTTTTATCGAGCAAGTACTATTAGTGTGAGTGCTATTCGAAGGCGTCTGACACTAGTATTGTTCAACGGGGTTACTATAGTTGTATCTGCGATTGCAAAGTCTCTACTACAATGATCATTGCAAAAGTGACAACGAGTTTTAATTGGCATTACAAAAGTGGCAATGACTGTCGAAATCTCAAAAACTCATCGTCTTTCTGTATAACCATATTTATGCTGCATGAAGTCTCTTCTTCATCTTTGAGGAGATCGTCCAGCACTTATTGCCATAAAGGAGAACATATCGTATAACAGTTTAGAACTCTTCCTTGTTTCTAGCGATTCTTTGTATTTCTTAGAACCCCGCTTGTCTTTTGGAATGCTATCATTCCATTTTTTTTATTAAATTATAAACGTTTTCATTCTATAATTATCATTTACTCCTCCATCCATAGGTTGTGATTTAGGTGTTTGTCTTTCTAATTAGATACAATTCTATTCATTTTCTGCTTCACGTCTTGTTCTAGTAGACGCTCTCAAAATAATATGTTGGGATAGATTTATATTTGTTTATTTAAAACAATGTAAGTTCCACGTTAGCTATTGTATCGTGCCAGATAATCTTATTCCTTACTCGCATATTACATCGTGGTATTCTTTTGCCGGTAATTTTTTGCATTATCATTTGAAGACAAACAATTAAGGCAAGGCAAAAGAAACCGCTTTTTGTCTCATATTAATAAAAAAAAAAAAAATTTAAAAAATTGCATGGTCAGTCGTGAAAGAATATGTTACCTTTAAGCAAACGTTGCAAAAGCTATTTCGAAATTATTAATCAACGTACGAACTTGTTCAGCAATATTCCACCTGCGCACGCTCCAAAATTAAATTAGAAAGCACAAACACGGTATGTGTGTGTGTGTGTGTGTGTGTGTGTGTGTGTGTGTGTGTGTGTGTGTGTGTGTGCGTGCGTGCGGTCGCCTTTGTGTGTGTATGTGAGAGCGCGCGCGTGGCCGGAATTATCGCTAGTTTTAACAAAAAAGAAATTCTTGCAATTCCATTAAGATTTGGCTGGTGTATTCGGAGCATTGTCTATCAACAGACACAACTCTGAAATATGGGAAAGGGGGGTAGCTACGGCCCCAGTTGCATATTTCAGTGTTGTGTCCAAAAGACGAAAATACTTCCAGAAGACACAAGAAGTACTAAGAAACAGAGAAAAAAAACTTCGCTAGAAACAAGAAAGAGTTCTAAACTGTTATATGATATCTCTTCTCCTTTAAGGCAATAAGTGCTGGACGATCTCAAAGAAGGTAGACAGAAGATGTCGGCTGATGTTCCATACTTCGTCAGAGCAGTTGACATGAAAATATTTGTAGAAAAGACAGAGGGAACCCACCCTACGTTGGTCAGAAAGAAACTGAAGTCGTGATGCAAGGTCAGCATCGATTACATTGCAGATCCTTCTTTGGATTTTGTAAAGAGTCTCGAGATGAGTAGTTAGAGCAGCCGACCGGATATGGCAACATTTTTCAATGCACGAGCGGATGCAAGATTTATAAATGTGCAAGTTGTATACATTTTTTTTAAGTATTTCACTCCAAGCAAGACGAGAGTGCCACTAGCACGCCAAAAGCTACAGAGTTTAAGATCAAGAGTAAATCTTCAGTTTACGTTTGTCATTCAAATGTCTCTAAATTCTGATTTATAGATTCTTTTTTTAAACGCATCAACATCTTTATATGTTTTACGCCATTAAGAATAAATAATTTATATCATCCTTATAATTGTTAGAACGGTGTTGGCTGCTGCAGTTGATTCATCAGAAAATTGAAATAGGAGAACCGTTAAATTTTGATGGTTATTTCTTGTTAATAAGAATAAAGGGAGAATTTTGTCTAAAACAAGAATGAGAGCCGAAACGAGGAATGGTATTTAAATGTTCTCTGATTTGATATTTTCAGATATACTTTTTGGTCGATTAATTGGCGTGAAATGAGAGAGCAGATATTGCATGAATGGAACTGTTTGAAAGAAATAGATGAACAAGTAAATGAAAACAACTTTTATTCTTTTTTATCATTTGACCCCAAGCAAGGCTGGAATGTCTCTAGTGCACTGGATGTTACAGGGAGGGAAAGTGAAATAGAAAAATAGGGAGGATTGAGGAAAGGATAAAAGATGAACGGTATTCAAGTATACAGAAGATGGCGATTGACGTTGCATTTAAATTTTTCAAGATTATAAAAGTCCCAATAATTTTGATTTTAATATGAATTAAGTTTAAGCGTCTAATAATTGTTTTCTTTTTCTTTCAGATTCGTCGGACATTTTGCGATATTAATTTTCACAGATAACTGACATGATTTAAATAACATGACCCAAGAAAGAAAGAAATAAATTTGCATCAATAACACTGATTTATTTAGCGCTGACTTTGTTCTGTCTTAATCAAACACCGTTGTATATAATCCGTCTTAATGAAACACCCTTTACCTATCGGGGAAGCAAGAAAACGGATATCTGAGAAAAAGAACTATTGCAGTAGAAGGGCGGTGGCATTTTGCTATTTCAACATTAAACGGGTGAGAATTAAATGCCAATCTAACAGCACACTTAAATACATGTAGTTGGAGCACCAGGGGAAGAATGCACATCAGAGAAGTTGACATAAAAATATTGTTAAAAAATACATCGGTGATAAACTAACTGAAGACGAGATGCCAGGTCAGGATCTATTATATTGCAGGCCCTTTTTTGGATTTTTTAAAGAACCTCGAGAAGAGTAGCTGAAGCACCCGGCAAGATATGACATCAACATTAAATGCACGGAAGAATGGTAGATTTACAAATGTGCAAGGTATTCATTTTTTAATAATTTCACCCCAAGCAAGGCGGGAGTGCCACTGTAACTAGGGTTACAGAGAGTGAGAAGAAGGGTATAGAGGAGTGTTTGAAGAATGCATATAGACAAGGATGGGAGGAACAAGATCAAGGCATCTGAAAATGCCGATCGACATTACACTTGAATATTTTAAGATTATAGTTATCAGTGTAGCAACTAAGAGGAAGGGAGTTCCACAGATGGGAAGTGCGAGAGAAGAAGCTGTTAGAGTAGAAGAGACGGCAACATTTAGCCATTTCAACAGTGGCTGGGTGGGACCAAGATAAGAGTTCACTGGCACGACACAGTGACCCAAACTTCCTGGCAGTAAATGCAGCCATTGGTTCGTTGTAATCACTCCACTTCAAGTCAGTTGAAAACATGTTTCCAAGATGGAGCAGTGTGTTGCTCTCCAGGAAACTAGCATCAGCTATGCTGATGGTTTGAAGGAAGGTTTCTCTGTTGTTGTTAAATAAGAGAGGTTTTGATTTGGAGGCGTTAAAATTTACAAACATTTTCCTCCCTAAGTTAACGACTGCATCTATTGTTTCAATATGGACACTTCATGTCGGCGGTAGAGGCCAAGTAAGTGTGGAACGTTGCTCTCTTGGAGTTTAGCATCGCCCATGTTGATGACAGGCAGAACAAAATGGTTTTCTGTACTTATTAAATGAAAGCAGTTTTGTTGCAGATCAATGCTCAGGTCATCTCTGATATTTAATTTCTATTTTATTATCTTTGCTAAGAGCATTTACTCGTAAGTGAACAACACTAGGCTCTCTATGTTCTCGACCCAAGCAGCTATTCATGCAATCGGAATACGAAATAAAATTACTCATTAAGAAGAATATCCATAAAAAAATATTTGTAGAAAGACAGAGGAAAGGCATGTCACATCGGTAAAATAACTGAAGTCGAGATTATCTTTAATTGAAGTATCGAGAACACCAGACCAGACATGACAGCTGTATTCAATTCAGGGACGAATGGTAGATCTATAAATGTGCAAGATGGACTCTGACTAGAAAAAAAAAACTTTTGGCACGACACAGTGACCCAACATTCCTTGCAGTAGATGCAGCCGTATCACTTAAAGTCAGTTAAAACCGTGGGACCGAAAAAGCGCAATATGTTGCTCTCCAGGAGACTAGCATCGTCCATGCTGATTGTGGGTAGGAAGGTTTCTCTGTGATGATTAAATGAAAGAAGTTTCGTTTTTGGAGGTATTAAAATCTACAAGTAATTTCCTCCCTCAGTTAACAAGCTGCAGCTATTGTTTCAATATAGACACTTCATATCGGTGGTAGAGACCAAGAAAGTGTGGAGAGTTGCTCTCTTGGAATTTCCCATCAGCAATGTTGATGGCAGGCAGCTTAAATTTCGGACCCTTCTATGAATTCTTTCAAGAATCTCGAGATGTACATCAAGATCACCAGACCTGATATGGCAATAGTATTCAATGCACGGACGAATAGTAGATTTATCAATGTGCAAAATGGATTCTGACGCGAAAACGTTTCTCGCCCGACAAAGTAAACCAAATTTCGATGTACTAAATGCAGCCATTGATTCGATATACTCGTCTTACTTCAAGTCAGTGGAAAATGTGAAGACAAGAAGGTTCACTGAAACGTTTTGTATATTTCTTTTGTTTTGTTTTGAATAAAAGTTTAAAATCACAAAAATCTTACTATGATTCTTCTTCCCTCTCAACTTAGCAAGATGCCATTACCTAATTAATAATGGACTATTCTGTGTTGATCGCATGGAAAGACGGAGAACGACACACTGGGAGCTTACTTGATTTCAGTTAGAAAATGAAAGCAAGAAAAAATAAAAAAAGAAAGAAAGATGTGTTTAAGATCTAATACTCATACCATATAAATAAAGGATTGTTCCGTTTTGAATGCCTGGAAATACAGAAAAAAAAATTAGAGACGCTACTTGGTTTCACTTAGCAAAGTAATGGAGGAATGAAAGACGGGAAGATAGATTTTAAAGTCTGTTTTAATGAAATGGAAAATAGTTGTAAATTTAAAATCTTCATTTGTACACACTTCATAAAATAACAACAAGCATTCATATTTATGATCGTTATTACAATGTTTTGTTAAAATTCACTATTTACATTATTCGGACTATTGTCCTCATCTTTGTTGCCATATTTATTGCAACGTTTCGGCCTTTGTACACTTCAACCTTCTTCGGGTGGTTGGAATGTCGAACTCAACACTTTATTTCACTCACTGGGGTAGATTGTTCTAGTTCCACGTGCCAGGTTTTATGGATGTCAGACATCAATTATCTCCTGTTAATTCCCTTCTCCAAATTCTCCACCGCCTTAACCAGGTATTGAACTCACACTCTCTGGGTCTTGTCACTGGATCTTACTAACGCCTTTATACACTCTGCCACATGTTCTTGAGGATATATGTGCATGAAATTCTGGGTATTATAAACCTGTTTTAAGCAACAATTTTTTACTAGTGCTCATATTGAAAATTTTGCTATTATCAACACGTTTTTATCATAGCATATATTGCATTTATTTTTTTTTGCTATTATCGCTTTTCTCTCGCAATCCTTATTACTGGTCCGATAGTGTATTCATTTCTATGCTTGGTCGGCTCAGGAGATTTTGTGGCCTAGAACTAAACTATTTACCGATGCAATAGCGATATTTCTACGGATATTTTATTGGCGTAGAGCTTATTCAATTATTACCTAAAGTATTAAGATTCATCAAAAGAATACCCGTGAAAATTTTACACACTTCCTATTTTAATTCTCGGATGAATTTTTTTAACTTAATGATTGAATAAGCACATGATCAGGTCAACGATGAGAGTTTGAACGAGGAATAATATTTCAATTTGTTCTGATTTTATATTTTCGGATAAACTTTCTGGTCAATTAAATAGCTTAAAATGACGAACATATTACATTTTTAACTTTTTTAAAGAAATAGATACACAAAAGAATGAAGATTTTTTTTCATTCTATTTGGAACGTCTTATTATGGAGAGAGTTCATCGAATAGTTTGCATAAAGAGGAAATTAATATCATCATCTTCGAAAGCGGATGAGAGTGACGAATCTATAACCTGTGTGTGTCCTGAGAGCGTGGAGACTCACGTCCTATCTCGCCTGTGGCGCGGTAAGAAAAGGAGCAAGCCTTTTGTTCTATGCATATCTTAAAGGTGGAAACGTTTAGTAGCGGTTAATAGGGATTTTAACGCATGCACCTCGTACCAAAAATGTCGCGGCAACGTCATTCTAATGTCTACTATTGTATTTTATTAATCTGTTGTTTTGCTTGCATAAACTAAAGTAAAATTGCACAAATATCTTCTTTTCATATATTTATTAGAGAAAACAGAAAAAGCAACAGGTTTTATCATCGGCGTATATAATGTTCAGGCATGTTAAGAAGATGTTACTATGTTGATAGCAAACTCTGAAAGGAAAATGAAAGAAATCTGTGAGAAGATCGTAAAAGAAAAGCAAGGAGAATTGGCAAAGTTTAAAGGGTTCAAAGGTTGGAAAGTAACACTCAAAAGTATTACAAGCTTCATATTGGAGACATTTTTATTACCTCAAACCTAATTTTTAATGGACACGGTCTTTATATTAAATAAAGAGTATTACATGTATCGGCCGGCGTACTCGTAAATTTATTATCTGTCTATATCTCTGAGATAATGATTACTTGCATCATTTTACATTATTAAGACTCTTATTCTCATCTCCATTGCAATATTCACAACGTTTCGCCCGTTGTACTCTCAGGCTTTCTTCAATTGATTGAAATTTCGATCCGACCCCTTTATTTTGTCCACCGGGGTAGATTATTCTAGTTCCAAGAGCCATACCTTCAATGTCAGTCTATATCTCTAAGATGACAGTCTGATTATTGGCTTTATTTACATTATTCGGACTGTTATCCCGTCTACATTGCCATATTCACCACGAATCGGCCGTTGTACGCCCCGTCCTTCAATATCTGCCTATATCTCTGAGATAATATGAATTCTTGAATTATTTTCATTATTCAGACTATTATCCTCATCTTTATTAACATATTCACAATGTTTTGGTCATAAACGCTCCGGCTTTCAATATCTGTCTATATCTCTGAGATGACGTATTATGATTACTTACATCATTTACATATTTCAAACTGTCATCCTCATCTTCAATGCCATATTCACAACGTTTCGACCGTTGCCCGATCCTGCCTTATTCAGATAATTGGAATTTCGATCCCAATTCTTTATTTCATCCACCGGGGTAGATTGTTCTAATTCCAAGAGCCATACCTTCAATATCTATCTATATCTCTGAGATAAGGTGGTATCATTATTTACATTAATTACATTATTTGTACAGTTATTCTCATCCTCATTACCATATTCACAAAGTTTCGACTGTTGTACGCTCTGGCCTTCTTCAGGTAATTGAAATTTCAAACCAAACATTTATTTCGTCCACCGGGGTAGATTGTTCTAAATCCATGTGACATGCCTGTTCCAGATGACTCAGTTATTTTCCTTTAATTCAAATTTCCATTTTTTTTTTTGTTTTGTTCACCACTGTTGTAGCCTGGTATTGAACTCGCAAATCCTTTGGTCTAGTCAGTGGATAAAAGTGGATTGGTTATGTCCAATGACAAGACCCAAAAAGTTGTGTGTTCAATACCAGGCTACAATAGTTGTAAACCTAAAATAATTGGAGACTTGAGTTAAATATCTGAAAAAAAAAACCGTGGAAGAGGCGTGGCACGTGGAACAAGAACAATCTACCCCGGTAGACGAAATAAAGGGTTCAGTTCCAAATTTCAATAAACTGAAGAAGGCCGGGCCGTACAAATGCCGAAACGTTCTCAATGTGGCAATGGAGATGCAGACAACAGCCTGAATAATGTAAGCAATGGAAATAACGTCAATTTTAATGAAGAACAAATGCTCACTCGAGCTTGCAATCCTCTTTGTAGGATAACCAGTGTTCTATTAGACCACTCGACCACGGATACAGTTACAGTCCGGCAAGGATCTATTTTCCATTTTAAGGGATGAACTCTCTTTTATTCAAATTTTTCTTGAAAGTACATACCTTGATTTATTTCTAATACATTTTTATTACTTCAAAAGTTATTCTTAGTGGATAACCGTGTTTGAAATAGGCGTCACTTTTTTTTTTAATTTTAAACAGAGAAATAGATATTACGTCTATCGTCATGAGCAATCGTAAAATGTTTTTAAATCAAATGAGCTATGAGGAAGATTCGTCCCATCGTCACCATTTCATGTTATAAAATATCGGAGTAAAAATGAATCCTTTAATACTTTAAAGTTTGCTTTGTCTAATGTTTGAGGTTAAAAAGTATGTGTCGGATTAAAAATTAAACCCTTTAAATCTTTTCATATTGAATACATCAAAATCAGGTTGTTAATATTTTTTTCTCTATTAAATATGTTTTCTGTTAACAAACGAGTTTTGTAAGTTTAATTACGAAATCTGAGGAAGTATAGAAATAGCGAAACATGCCTTTCAGTAATTGATATGTCCCGAAAAGGGATATATTTGTTCGAAGTAGCAAAGTAGTTTTGGGACTACTGTAACCGAGTAAGACAATATAGCAGGTAACTGTAATGAACTGGCCCTCGTCCTAGTGGTAGGCAATAGGCGTAGGCAATAGGCGACGACAATAGGCGTTCCCAGTAGGCGTACCTCCACATCAGTCTGTATTTATGGCTGACACCAGCCAATCATATTACTGTAAGGGGGAACCCAGGTGTATGCATATTCATTACATCAGCAATTGAGGAAAGTATTAAGAGAACAAAAGCAAAACATGTTGGAAATTTAATGTATTATCCAATCATACATATTGCAGTGAATTCTAGATTCTGCTGGCGGATTACTGTGGATTAAAACACATTCCATTATTAGTCTATCCACATAATAACACATGACCTCAGATTGTGTTTATTAATTACTTTTATTAGGTCTTCACGTGAATATTTACATTTTTCCAGTTATTATTATATTCAATATGTCGTGCTACTGACATCAATTTATTACTTATAAATACTTTGAATCTTGATTAGGTCGGTATAAGCCCTTTCAAAACAGCGGTCGGTATACAGGCTGCTAGGGTTCCAAAGGTTAACAATAGAAAACTGATCACTCAATTTTTGTCCAGAATCTGTTTGATTAATAATAATTTCACTATGCCATGAAAACACCAATCTTATTATCTCATCATTGTTATTGTTGTTATTATTATTATTATTATTATTATTATTTCGTTACTTTGATTTCTGGTGTGTACGCATTTCTTTCTGGGTCCCGACCAGAAACCTCTCGTCAGTAAATGGCGTCATGACATTTTCCACTGAGCAATTAAAAAACAAAAGCAAAAAAAAACTAAAAACAGCAGCATAGATAAAGCCCATCGTAAGGTGTGGGCTCTACTCGTAAGAACATTTTGTTTGTATTTCTTTAAGGCATGGGCTACCTGGCATCCCTTCAATGGGTCTATTAGAATCTTTTTCAATCAACCCGAGGGCTCCAACTACAACAGGGATTGTTGACGCTCGCATGTGCCACATTTCTGAGATTATTATTATTGTTATTGTTATTATTATTATTGCTGTTATTATTTGTTGAGGGGTCCACCCCATTTTATACAAATGAACTCAACCAGTATACACATATACTACTGCAAGAGCGAGACGAGAGTAAGAGTGAGAGAGAGAGCGAGAGAGAGAGAGAGAGAGAGAGAGAGAGAGAGAGAGAGACCGTCGAGTCGAGTCCAGAGTGACAGAGTAAAAGGTGGTAGGTAAGTTGAGGGTTAGGTAACAGCGTTGTAGGAATCCCAGTGAGCGAGCACGTAGACTCAGTAAGAAGTCGTACAGCGATACTTCAATACCAAAGACTGTGTATATATTTTGCTACTAACCCTCATTCCTGGAACTACTAACCTGCATTACCAACTTGTATTATTACGTTAATACATTATTTTCATATATTCATTCCTGGCATTTGTTATTTATTGGTACCGGATTTAAACCCGGAATCCACAACATTCTTCTTCTTCTTCTTCTTCTTCTTCTTCTTCTTCTTCTTATTATTATTATTATTATTATTATTATTATTATTATTATTATTAATGATATGTTTATTTTTTCAAAGATATATCTGTATGTTCTCATGAATAATACGAAAGATATGGAAGGAAAACTAACGACAAAAATGGGCGGTCGTATAAAACAAATAAAAGTTTTCAGACATTTTTACTCAGTTTAAAGAAAAAAAAATATTTAAGACGTCTAGATTATAAGTATACTCCTTTAGGTAAGCAGATAATAAAAGACAAAGTAGGCAGGTGTTGATAACGATTGTCTACAAAAAGAATTTGATATTTCGATAATATTTCTTTGGGAATTAGAGTAATTGAACGCATTTTATCTCAGACAGGAAATTCCCTAAAATTGATTTACAAAACTAATAGATCTGTCAAGATCTGCCATGTTTTGATAACATTAATTTTATTACAAAGGCCTAAATATTGCACAAATTATGTTTTTTATTTTTAGTTTACTCCAAAAGAAAACTCTACGGCTACTATTCCCCACTAAGGCAGGATGTGGCACAAGGTCGTTTTAAACATGTATATGCATACTGACTAAGGTCCAAATTGGCAAGTGTCCGCGAATAGTTTCTGGTTTGGCATCGATATGATACAAATTTTCTAAGTACAATGGCCAGGGTGCTGAGTCTGGTTTTAGAATCCTTGAAAATGAGTGGCTTCTCTTATCAACGATAATGTGATTAAGCTTATCAGACCATATGAAAGGAACTTACTTAAAATAAATCGGCAAAACTTGTCTATATTATTCAATGAAACATGCATTAATATATATATATATATATATATATATATATATATATATATATACAGTTCTCACGTTGACATTGATAGTCTGAATGTCAAACAGGAAATAATCGTAATTGCCTTGTTAAGCATCTTTTATTTTTCATTGAATGATTTCTATGACTTTGCACGTTTTATAAGTAACACATATCAACCAAACCCTTACTCGATTGAATTCTTTTATTCTTCATACGTTTTTTTTATTTCCTTATTGAAAGAAACAATTATAAATTCAAAACTCAATAAACACCTCTACTCTCTATGAGACTCTCTGCTTTTTTGTTTATGCAATTGTCTCTCTCTCTCTCTCTCTCTCTCTCTCTCTATCTATCTATCTATCTATCATAATACATATGTATATATGTGTTGGGATCAAACATGCATCAAATATGGATGGTGATCAGACAGAATGATAAGAAAAACAACCAATCACTTTTATTATTAATAACTACTAATAATAATATCACTAACTAAAAACACACATCAAAACAATATATTATATTATCAAACGTTATTGACTTCATTCTAAAAAAACAAACTATTGTACGCTTATCTAAAACAAGTTATGTACGTAAAAAACTTTCCAAAATCAACATTCGAAAAACCAGCTCACATAATGTCTGCAAGATACACACACACGCACACACACGCACACAGACACAGACACACGCAGCACACACTTAAAAATATTCCTAAATATTGGAATCCCACAAGACAAAATGGAAGTTTTACACACTTACATAACTAAACAATATTTACCGTTTTTTCGTTACAAATGGAATCCATTAATTTCTTGGAACTGCGAATATACGAATTATCTGACCTTGAATTTGGAACACCACAAATTATACGTTTCTTTAACATGATGAATACGCGGGAAATGTGATTAACCAATTAAAATAAAGCAATTAAAAGCATGTAAAAATGCCAGAATTTATTTCTATATCTCAGTATAGTTGCAGTATAAACAAATGATCAGGTGTCAGTAATTAGGGCTGAGCAAACATTGTGGCAGATGTGGTGTGTTAGGAAATGCTTAGAAGCCCGCGATCATCATCATCATCATAATTATTATTATTTTTATTATTATTATTATTATTATTATTATTACCATTTCTTTTCTGCACACACTTCCTTTCCGGTTCTTACCCTAAGTTCAGAAATCGCTTCAGGACATTTTCCACTGATCATTTAAAAAACGAAAAAAAAAAAACAAAAAAAACTAAGATCAGACATATTTCACATAGATAAATTTCTTCGTAAAGTATGAGTTGTACATGTGAGTAGAATGATTTGTATTTCATTAATGCTTGGGCTACAAAGAATTCTTTCAATGAGTCTATAAGAACCATTCCCATTCAAACCGACGGCACCAACTACAACTGGAATTATTGATATCCCCATGTATTACATTTTTGAGATTTCTACTTCAAGGTCTTTTCAAAGATACTTTGCAGTCTTCAGGGACTGCAATGTCAATAGGAAGGCACATTGTTTTTGCTTTCTCTAATTACGATATTTGGGAGATTAACATTGATTATTCTCTCTGTGTGTATCGTAAAGTCCCCTAAAATTCTTACAGGTTCTATCTCTGTAACCGGATCTGGGTGGTGTTCATACCAATTACTTGCACTTCCTTTTACATAAAATTTGCAGATTTTCCAAATGCAGATATTGGCTCATTCTGTCATGCAAATTTTTATACTGTTGGTGCCATTACCATGAAGCAGGATTACAAGATAGTCAGTTGGTTTTATATATTTGTCATGGAATCGTGCACTACCCTCCCCGCCGTCCAAAACTTCTAACACCGCGGCTACTCAGTGAAGTGATCGCTTCAATCCCGAGTTAACCTTATCCCATTTTGTGATTTTTTTAAAATCAGAGGACAGCCAAGATCAAATCGTCGCAGGTATCTTCGTGTTGGGCTGATCCAAGCACGGCGAAGACGTACAGGGAAAATAACATTCGAATAAATTGAACAAATGTAAATAGTAACTGGTTTATATCATAGTTCGCTTGCAATTACTTATCAGCACAACCCCCATCTAAATAGTAATTGATATTATCGCTGTTGACTTGGACAATTCTGGTTTTCTGTTTTGGTGAAGTTCGGCACAAGGTTGAAGTCGGTGGCTTTCGTCCGCTGCTAATCACGTGGACATCTCTCCTGTTTGTGGTCTCTTCTTCGTCTCCTGCACCTCTTCTTTCTCTGGACTAATTCACTTCGCCCATTCGTATTTATGGACATTCACTCAAACTGGTACGGGGGTATTGCGAGGTAGGAGCATTTCGGTGAATCCCTTCCGGCTTACGTCATAACTTTGGGGAACTTCCTCTTTCCACTCTCTCTTTTATTATCATCTCTCACCGACCTCTTCAGTGAGCGTGGGTGGTTCTTACATTCTCCTTGAGGTCTTATCTGCGCCTGCTACCCCGAGCACTTTTCATCCAGGAAAACTCAGTTCCAAATTCAGTTGTTTACAAAAGTCTACTTTTTTGCTTTCCAGCCCGCATTTACAGCTGTGTGTCAAGCGACATTGTCCCCTAAGTCTGGGTCACTTTTCTAATCGACATAGACTTAAAGTCGTTTATGAGTGAATTACGTCCTCGATTCTTGCTACCTGTTTTTAACCGTTATCGTTTCAATGTCTCTCAGCACAAAACATTTTCTATTGATAAGAAAACTTTCTTAGGTTTTATTTTACCACGGTAACAATAAATAGCATCACAGTCACAAAAGCTACATTTTAGGCTAATACATTTTTTAATTACGTGTTTATATTACGTGGTAATTTCTTGTTAGCAAGCATTAACCCAATGCAGAAAGAATGAAGCCTTTGATTTTAGCTTTTAAACCTTCACCTTGTTGACACTGACGCGTAGTGGGTTTTTAATACACCGGCGTGTTTATTATGGGCAAAGTACTGGCAATACAGAAGCTTATTTTGTCATCGTTGTTGGATCTAATTCATTGAAATTTCTTTCTTTTTTAAGTTCATTTACTCTTTGTTCTACTTGCATTTTTCTCACACATGAAATTGCATTTTCAATTTGTTGGATTCCTTTATTATTGAATAAGGATTCTTAATTCTTTCATGTCCTTTGTTACAGATCATCCTTCAGTCTTCTGTAGTTTGCAGGTATCTTTGAATAACGATTGTTGTTTTTTTAAGACAGTTCTAGTTGAACTAATACACTGCCCCCTTCAGATATGGACACAAACAGACGATCAACATCAGGGATGATGTATGCGATGGCAAATGAAAAGCTTTCTCGGTTTGACATATATTCACCTTATATCAGCTCTGCCCCAAATAAGGATTTTGAAGCTTTTTTACAAAGGCAGGGACAGCTAATTCGTTTGTGGCTAATATTCTCTTTTGGAATTTATCGCGATATTTAACACGAAACGCACATGCACATAGAATTATTTGCTTACGTTTTCCTTCATTTTGGTATGCTCTAATCCACCCGCTTCAGTTTGGTATGCTCTAATGCACCCCCTTCATTTTTGTATGCTCTTATCCACCCCCTTCATATTGGTATGCTCTAATCCACCTCCATTTTTGTATGCTCTTATCCACCCACTTCATTTTGGCATGCTCTAATCCACCTCCATTTTTCTATGCTCTAATCCACCCGCTTCAGTTCAGTTTGGTATGCTCTAATCTACCCCCTTCATTTTGGTATGCTTTAATCCACCCCCTTCATTTTGCTATGCTCTAATCCACCCCCTTCAGTTTGGTATGATCTAATCTACCCCCTTCATTTTGCTATGCTCTAATCCACCCCCTTCATTTTGCCATGCTCTAATCCACCCCCTTCCGTTTGGTATGCTCTAATCCATCTCCATTTTGTATGCTCTAATCCACCCGCTTCAGGTTGGTATGCTCTAATCTACCCACTTCATTTTGGTATGCTCTAATCCACCCACTTCATTTTGGTATGCTCTAATCCACCCACTTCAGTTTGGTATGCTCTAATCCACCCCTTCATTTTGGTATGCTCTAATCCACCCCCTTCATCTTTGTATGCTCTAATCCACCGCCCTCGCTGTCTCCTAGGAATTGAAAGTCTTCTTCCAGAAAATTAATTGTTGGAACGAGATTGTTTTTCTGCAATTCTCCCTTTCTTGAATGTTACATTTGAATATTTACCTAATCCGAAATCTATACCTATGTCGTCCCTGGAACATTCTACACATTGTCGTTTTTGGCAAAATGTTTGAAATCATTCATGTAGTGTAGATAATTATTATTCGGAATATTATCCTCATCTTTGTCGTCATATCTATTTCAACGTTTCGGTCGTTGTACACTCCGGCCTTCTTCAGGTGGTTGGAATGTCAAACTGATCCGTTTATTTCGTTTACTGGGGAAGACTCGTCTAGTTCCGCGTGCCATGTCTAATGGATGTCAGTTATCAGTTATCTCCAGCTTAATTCCCTCTCCAAGTTCTCCACCGCCTTAGCCAGGTATTGAACTCACACTCTTTGGGTCCTGTCAATGATTCAATGCCTGGTTACGGCGGTGGAGAACATGGCGAGGGAATTAAGCTGGTCATAACTGATAACTGATATCCATGACACATAAGCACGTGGAACTAGAACAATCTAATATAGTGAGCGAAATAAAATGTTCAGTTTGACATTTCAACTACCTGACGAAAACCCGAGCGTACAAAGGCCGAAACGTTTTAATAAGTATGGTGACAATGATGAGGACAATAGTCCGAATAATGTAAATAGTGTAAATAACTACTCATCTCAGAAATATAGACAGATACTGAGTAATTATCATTATTTTATTTCCTTTGATTCCTGGTGTATGCCCATTACATTCCGGTTCCCACCCAGAAGCCTAAGGTTAGAAATGAGATCATGACATATTCCACTGACCAATTCAAAAAACACACACATATTTTACATAGACAAAGCCCTTCGTATTATTATTATTATTATTATTATTATTATTATTCATTTCCTCGATTTCCCATTT
Source organism: Acanthosepion pharaonis (assembly GCA_903632075.3). Lineage (NCBI taxonomy): Eukaryota > Metazoa > Mollusca > Cephalopoda > Sepiida > Sepiidae > Acanthosepion > Acanthosepion pharaonis. Next base: position 875,932 of record CAHIKZ030000561.1, on the reverse strand, counting down.
CCGGAGACCTAAATTTACAAATGCCACTGTGGCAAATTTCACTGGACATATCTGTAAAAACAAAATAAAAAAAAAATACCCGAAAATCGTATACATTTTTTAGGGTGACTAGTCGAGCTAAAGGTCTTAGCTGAAAATTCTGAGTTTGGCATATACATACCGAATAGGTCCTCTCCCAAATATACAGTAGGCTACGACTGACCTAAAATTTAAGCCTATCGGAAAACGAAGTTAGTCTAGAGTATATGATATCATGTGCCCAGTTATTGGTATATTGAGACATTACCCGGTAGGTTCCGTATATTGTATGGTATTGAATGTAAGTTCTACATTCAGTACCATCACTTGATAAGACACCAGAAGTATTGAAACAAAATGGCTATATTTGCATGATTTTATAAAACAATTATGTTATAATTTTTTAATAAATTATACTTGTTCTACACTGTATTGAGCACTCTCTTAAGAATATTATTTTTTGGTTATTGGAATTTAATCCGTGTGCACCAATCTTATTTTTGGGTGTACAAATATATATATATATATATATATATATATATATATATATATATAATTGGTTTTGGAAGATAATTAAAGCTATTTATTCAATTTTATGGTTGATTGTTGTAGTATACTCGAGCTATTATTTTGGCGGGGACAGTTTTTAATTTGTTTATTACTTCATGTATTTATTTGGATTGATTATCTTTATTTGTTTTTTCTAACGGTTAGTTTATCGGGATTAGTTTGTTAGTTTATTCATTTATTTGGATGAATTTAGGTCAATGTATTTTACTTGTTATTATCTATTTGTTATATTGTATATTTTCTTATATTTTATTTATTTTTTATATGTGTGTCAACCTTTCGTATTTACGACACAAAAGTAAGTAACAGGGAAGTCTGAATAAATGGTGACAGAAAAAAAATCTTCTAATCGGAATCAGGAATAGACAGTCTAAATCCTTCGAGAAATAAATGTGGAAGAAAGGTGTCGAAACCTTAAACCACACGGAGCATATTGAGGGCAGAAGAAATAGACGAAAGCAGGGAGGCATGTACAGGACAACAGAAGTCGGACCCAGGACGGAGGCCTTAGTAAAAGGAGATAAACGACCACACAAAATTTAGAAGAGCCGTGATCGACAATATTCTGGAGAGACGCAAGAAATACAAGTAGAAGAAAATCAAGCAGACAAATAACTGTTTTCTAACCAACGTGTTGGTTGGTTGGTTTTATGGCATATCAAAACCTCAGTGGGTCATTTAATGCAAACAAATTTCTTAAAATAGTTTCATAGCAATAGTTTGGAAAAAAAAAGGTGTTTATATATACAGATATATTTCAACCATTTTCAATTACTCATATTTTTTAGTACAATCACATGTAATTCTGGTGATTTTTTTTTTAAAACGTATTCCTGGTAATATTTTTTTTCTAAAATATATTGCTGGTCATAGTTTTTTCATTCAAAAATTAATTTCTGGTAATAATATATTTTACAAAGTATTTCTGGTATTAAAACTTATTTTTACACTCATATAATGTTTTTCCCTAAGTTTCGGGGTAAACTATTTGCCCGTAGCTAGGACCCTAAAAGGTGCTACCACCCCGGGTCAGGGTGTACCTGGAAACACCAACAATTAAGAGCTGGCTCCACGCTCCTCAAAACTTCCATACGAGAAGCCTTGCTGTTGGACCTAGTTTATCGTCTTACCCTTGATGCGGATGTAGTTTATCGTCATACACAAGATGTTCTAATCAACGTGTATGAGTATTATAATCACAAAGATATATATTAATCGCAAAGGCGTCAATTCTAAATTTTCGAAAAAAAAGACATTAATATGGAAGCCAGAAAAACAGCTACGGTTTTAAAGATGGAGAATAGAATAAGGAGAATTGTATAAGAGGTGATATATTACTATAATAGGCAACAAACACAATTTCCTGAATATCGTCAGATTCATCAAACAGTAAAATCCTTCTCGAAAGAGCAGGTAAACGTACGTGAATATCATTGGAAGTTAATCAGTGGCATACTCCAAAAGAACCCATACACTAGAAGAGGGGAAATAAAAACGAAAAATCAGTGGGCGTTCGTCTACTATAATATCAACGATTTCTACTCGTCAACTACAGAAATGCTGCTAAAAGTAATCTATAAACATGAATAAATCTATTACACTATCAGAGAGACCAAAAATATAATGCAGCAATATGAAAATGAGCATATCAAAAACTTTGAATAAAATGGATGTAATCTAGAAATCTGATGTACCAGACAAGCTCGAGTTAATATAATTTCGAGTCACTGCAGTGGTAATGCTCATGTATAGTACCATTGCTTGGACTAACTAAAACCCTAGAGTCTAAGTTTGATGGAGCCTACACACGGGTTCTGAGTGTTATTCTGAACATGTCTTTGTATCAACCTTGAAGTGTATCACAGTTCTATGGACCAATATCTGATATGTCTTTAATCATACCCGAACACAGGATGAGCTTTGACGGATATTGCTGACGGGCAATAAAAAAAGAAATTCGACTGCTTGAACGCCTTGTCATGGAGCAAGATGGGTTGGTCACCTAGCAAAACCTTACATTGAGCATTTATGTTAGGACACATAATGCAAACCTAATGCCATTCCATCCTTGATGCTGGACTGTGATGGTACAGAAACATGAATGCCCAAGTTAGAAAGACCGTAAAAATATAATTTAATCTGTTTATTATATATATATATACGGTTGGATGAATTTTTTAATCAATTTACTGCTACGGCTGATAATAAAAAGCTCTTCTAGGAATCGAGCACTCTGCGTCACTGGCGTGTTTATTCAAATTGAATATGTAAAAATTCACTTTTCTAGCCTGGGGAAATATCTCCGACTGATGCCAAATCAGTTAGTTTTCTCCTGTCTCGACATACTGATGAGCTGTAATACAGCGAAACAGTCTGCTTGTAATGACTACCCTACACACACACACACACACACATATATATATATATATATATATATATATATATATATATATATATATGTGTGTGTGTGTGTGTGTGTGTGTGTGTCTGTTATTCGAAAATTATAGCATAAATAATAAAATCACTACAAAAATAGTCATTTTGTTACAATACTTCTGGTATCTTATCAAATTGGATGTAGAATAAATGGTTTTAAAAAGGTTCAAATCAATCAAACACCACTCGATACGTTAAAATGTCCAATCAAAAATACGTATTGATAATTCAATTAACTTGACAACGAATATATATAATATATATATATATATATATATATATAAGAAATATACAATTTATTTATTAAAGACATTTCTATGTTTAACGTTCTTTTTAGATACATGTATTTAAGTAAATACTCTCTTTATAATAAACAGTATAAATAGCATTTAGAATGTCATTTTCATA
>CAHIKZ030000561.1:857500-867500 GCA_903632075.3 Acanthosepion pharaonis | reverse complement strand
TTGAATTCTTCGTTTCACTCCATGGAACTTAAAACCTTCATTCACCTTCGCGTGACAAGTGCAAATCCTGCCCACAAAATAAGCAAAAAAAAAAAAAAAAACGATTTGGGCGGATACATCAGTTTGTGCGGAAATATCAGTTCAGGTCGAATATTGAGTTCTTCAAATCACAATCTCTTCGGGACTTCCAATTCTCACGTCACGAAACCACTGACTTTAAATCTGGTTCCTTGGCATTTTGAAGAAATAAAATGGATTTTCTCAATTCAAAAAGTTTTGGAGCTGAATTTAAAATAAAGATTTTTAAATTCACAATATTTCTGCGTTACTTCAAAGACAATTTAAATTTAAAAAAATAAAACACTAATTTTTTTCGGTTATTTTAAACTGTTTTCTTCTCATCTTGATACAAATCCCAATCTCTTCTCTCCTCTCCTTTAACGGCATTCACCCGGGGTGGGTTGAGCCGTCTCCAGTATTGGAGTTTCATGGGAATTTGGAATTCACAAGCGGTCCACAAACGCGCATGTATAGCAGATGAATTTTGATTATAGTGGTGAAGGTTTCGTGCAGGACCATCCACACTTTTTGAAGCGCCGAATACAGAGACCTGGTGCACTACGTGCCACAAGGTCCCCAAACGACCCTCCGCAGGTTTTGAATTAAGAGTTGTCCTTCTCCTAGACCAGTTGCCATCCAAGGCTATAAAACTCATTATGTCTTGCTATTTACCCATAGCTGGAGGGAGAAGAAGATGATTCACACCTTTCCCAAGGGTATTAGCACGTAAGTGAATGTAATGGATTCGACTGGAATTCGAACTCGGCTTTCCGATTCCGTAATCCAAGCCTTGCCTCCTCACCCCAATGCTGTATATTCAATCACCAGATGAAGGGTAGATTGTCAATCTCCGGATCATCTTGATTCCCAAAAGGTATAATATGTCTATATAGAGCAAGGGTGGAGCGAGTTCGAGTAGTTTCAGACGCACGGACGCAGAGGCAGAATTTGCTGTTTATTTATTTTTATTATAGATAAGACTATATGGAAACCTTAGTCTACAGAAGGTAGAGAAGGAAAGCGGGAAGAAAGGACAAAGCACTAATTGCAAGGAAACAGACTAAACGGTAGTTAGAAAATGTAACGGACCAACACGCACATTACAAATTGGTGATACCAAAATGACGTTCAGTAATTACGAGGTCTTTCTATAGCGGACTGATGTATGGCACTGAAATCCGAAGGCGTTGTAGAGGAGGTAAAACTCTGAGTAAATAAGTATAACCCACCGTAAAGTTTATACATATATATATATATTATATATATATTCGTAAATATTAGAAACAGCAAGACTTTGAAAGAACAAAACGAGTATTATTTATTTTAAGGTTGTTATGGTGATTTTCTAAGCATAGCTTAGATGGGACACAATGCCAAAAGTGTGTTGCATCCAGTGAAGATTGAACACAATACTCAGATGTAATTGTTCTAGCGAGACAAGCTTGCTTATTATTACGCCACGTGGTGGTGTTGGAGACACGACACAGTGATACTGATTAAAATGATGAGTTACGGGTCAAATGTAAATCAAATATAGATCGGAATCCGACATGAGGTTAAGACAAGGAATAAGCAAAGATCATACAGTTTTTCTCGCATGTTTATATATATATATATATATATATATAAAAATTTTTCCGTTAACAATAAAATTAAAAAAAACCCAGACGACATGCATTTAACTGATGTCTGAATTCGTTAAAAAATACATCCCTACCCTACGTAAACATAACCCCTGTTTCGAACGTAACTAATAACTGATACAACTAAAGTTAATAAAAATGAACACGCTACCACCCCTTGTTTGAATGATTGGACCTCTCTGTATGCTTGGAAGTAGAGAATTATGATTTTTCTGTGGCTTTAAAAATAAGTTACTGCAAAATTTGCTTGAGGATGAAATGAAGCTAATGTTTTTAATTTAATTACAAAATTAAATTTGAAGCTTTTAGCTTTCATTTTTGAAACATAGCTTTTACTATGTATCGAATAAAGCATATTTTAAATCAGTTAATATATATATATATATATATATATATATATATATATATATATATATATATATATAAAATGAGTGTCCAGATAATTTAGTCAGAAAAAAGTGTCTGGGATTTTCTTACCTTGAATTTTCTGTTGAGCGGTAAAATGCAAATGTTATTATTATGGCCTGAAAAAAGGATGAAGGAGATGAAATTTTCGTTGATGCTCATGTTACCGACCCGTCCGTGTGTACTTCTCCGATAGCGAGAATATCACGTGTTTGTGTAGAGGAGAAAGTATGGCCCATTCTTATTTGTTTAGAATCGGTGGATTAACAATAATTATAACTTTTTATGTTTATTATATTATAATTATTTTTGCCACTATAATTAATGTTTATTTAATTTCAAGGATATGACAGCGTATTTGGATAGGGAACATGCTTTCAACAATCTAGACTAAGTATTAAGAAAAAGAAAATTTCCTTGGAAACAAACAAAATGCTAGTAAACTATTGCGGGATATCAACCCCCCTACAAGGCAGCGAATGCTGTAGAATCTCCTTAGATGAAAAACAGATTTGAATTGAAAGATATATAGTTCTACTGAAGGATGTTGAGTATACGATGACTGAACATTGGAGCAACGACGAAATTTTAGGAAAGATGGATGCAAAATAATAATTAACATCAGAAAGAGATAATTGTAATATATAGGGCGTTTCATGAGGAAAGAGGGTTTGGAAAGCTGATGCTCGCAGGAGAGTTTTAGAGCAACAGAGAAAGAGAGAACTGGAGTAAATGGATGCGAGAACAAGCTTTAGGAGTTATAACAAAGAACACAATTTAATGACAGACAAATGAAAAATGACAAATGACAAATAATGTCCTTTATAAAGGACAGGAAATTGTGGAAAGCCGTCACCGTCAGCCTACTGAAAGGTTACGGTAAATAGGAGTAGAAAATGTGGACTTACGTGATTTTGTGACTGTAATTGTCGTTTATATCTGAATCTGGAAGTGTTTACTTGTTTTGAGAATATGTTAGCAATGGCAAATTGTTTTTTAATCATAAGGATTTACTTCATTCAGAAATCGATAAATACTATTTTTTTTTATTTGTACCTTGTAATTCTAGGGGAGGTTACTGAATAGAATACTCAAACGAATGTTGGTAATGAAAAATAATACTTAGGACAAGAACAACACATATACGATTCTCTAGCGGCGCGTAGAAGTAATCAACTGTTAAAAGTGCGTCAAGTGAATTCCACAATGAATCTACAACTGCAGACCAACATACAGTATTTACTACCGTATTTATGTGAATGGGGCATATCCATTATCGTTCGTAGGTATGCTGCAACATATCCGTAAGGAGTTACTTGGTCTAGGGGTTGATTAAATATTATTATTCTTTTTTATGCGCGCTGTCCTTTCGGAACGTATCTGGCCGTGGCCCTCCACATTTTCCAATCACGTATAGCTCTTAATAAGTTTGAATTTTTTTATTTATCCCAAAGCTCGTTCTATCACCCATTTACTGAAGCTCATCATGTATGTTGCGCGCTTATTTCCTCTTACTCTTAATCTGTCCTCTGAGTATCAGATTTTCCAAGACCTCCTTTCTCATTATCTCTTCTAATTATTTCAACTGCTTCTTACTGATATTAAGTACACTTTTCTTTTTTGTTTCCATTTTCTACGAAACCTCGTCGTCGCTCAAATATTCGGCTTTTGCAATCCGAAGCATGTTTCCGTAAAACGACATTTTTGTTGCTTCAAATCTCTTCATCTTTGAACAGATTTCCCAGCATTCCCTACGCTACAGGAAGACATATGTCACTTAAAAATTCAGTCTATTTTGTTTCTAATGATATTTTTTTTTGTCTTAATATTCTGCTTAGCTTCTGAAATACATCTTTGGCCATCTCAATTCGTCTTCGGACCTCAGTGTTATACTTTCCCTCCTCTGTTAGAATAGAACACTTCCCAGATATTTAAATTTCTGTACGTATTTTGTCTTTTGAGCTCAGCCATTTGCTGATAACCATACATTCTGTCTTTCTAGTGTTTATGTGTATACATTTAGTCTCGCTGTCCTTCGCTACTTTCAGTATAAGCTCTTGTAATTTCATTTCCGTATCTGCTATTAACACTGTATCAACTGCACATTTTATATTATTAACATGGTGGCCGCCAATAACGAATCCAGGGAAGACTTCTAATTCACTCAAAAGTGTCTCGCTGTATAGTTTGAATAAGTCCAGTGAGAATTCACATCATTCTCTCACAAATCTTTCTATTTTTTGTATATTTACTGGATTCATTTTCTGTATCTACGCAGAAACATAATTAGTTGATTGTTCAAATAACCTTTCCAAATATGCCAAGATTGCCTATCAAGATCTCAACAGCATATAGAAGGCCAATCATTTATGATATATAAAGGAAAATGTGATAAAAGTTGAATTAATATAGAGTCAATATATTTTAAACTGCGGTAGCAAGGTGAATTAATAGATAGCAGCTAGAATTGAAGAATCGGATAGCCGAGTTCGAATTCCACTCGAATTCATTACATTCACTTACATGCTTATACCCTTGGGAATGGTATGAATCGTCTTCTTCTCCCCAAGCTATGGGTAAATAGCGGGACTGAACGGGTTCTATAGCATTGGGTGGCAACTAGTCTAGCAGAAGTAGAACTCTGATTTCAAATCCTGATCCTCAAGGTTGGGTGTTGTAAAGAACCCTATTCAGTTAAAAACTGGCTCTTTTTCTAAGTTTTTCTGTTTCTTAATAAATTGCTTAGCTTTTGGAAGATCTTCGGATTTCAGTGTCGCACTTTCAGTCCTATATTAATATATTTCCCAGATATTTAAATTGTTTACTTCCTTGATTTTGGTATCTCCAATTAGTATTTTGTATATTGATTCCTTCCTTTTCCTAATGACCATTTTATCTTCTCTATATTCAGTAGAAATTCGTGTAGTTTATTGTTGGTGTCTGCTGTCAACACTGTGCCATGCGCATATTTTATACGGTTAACATTGTGGCTGCCAGATTGGATTGTGCACTTTTCTCAGAAGTGCGTCACAGTATATGTGATGTGGGGCCAAAGTTGGGACCACAGAAGTAAAACACGGAACACGGATTAGATGTAAGAAAGATATATTAACAACAGGTTACAGAGATAGTGTAAGCGGAGCTTACTATATCACTCTATATGTCACTCTATATCGCTCTGTGTGACTCTCAGTGTCGCTCAGTGTGACACTGTGTGTGTCCCTAGAGTGCTATATCGCCTACTTAATATAGGCTTGGAAGTGAGACCGGAAACTACCTACAAAATAGACTCTATTGTGTAGGTAGTTTCCGGTCTCACAATAATATGGTGAATAAGTCCTTTGCTTACACACTTCCAGTTTTATATATATGATGAACGCATTTTTCTGTCCGTATGCAGGCAGTTTGCTCTTAGTATAGATTCCTTTTTATTCTAATATATTTAACGAATATAACAATGCTGCTGTGTTCTTTGTCGTGTACATTATCAAACGCTTTTACGTAATCTATATAGCACAACTACACGTCCTTAAGCATTTGTGTTGCTTTTTCTGATAACATTCTGAGCGTATATATCGCTATCCTTGTGTCATTCAAATTGATGAACATACACTGTTCTTAGCCTATTTCCAGTTTGATTATGCTACGCGCTCCACTCATTAGAATTCGGATAAATAATTTTGTTCTGTGGCTCATTAGTCTTATTATCCAGTGGAGTTAGCATTCGTTTGGGACTAGTTTTTTAGTGCTAGGAAGATAGATCTCCCTAGGTCTTACATTATAAAACTACTGTTTTAGATTTCATTTGTTATTTCTATGATCTATACCTGAATCCTTCAAGTCCGCCAACATTCCTCCTGACCTTGCCGTTTAGTTTCTGTTCAGATTGCCCAGTGCAGCTTACGTTTCAGTTTTTAATACTTTTAGTACATCAGTATTTCTGTGTATTGTCGTTTGTTCTATTTTGATGTGAAAACGTTCTAGGTCCATCTGTTAAGGCATTTTTTTCTTTCTCTCGTGTAAGTGTTCCGTCATTGGATTTTATGCAGGCTGTTTACAATCATGTATTTTGACTTGATAGATCTCTTACTTTTTTATTAGTCGTTTATAATTAAGTTTATCATTTTATATTCAGGAATATGTAAATGTTGATCGATCGTAACTGACTCCATAATATTCAGTTGTACGGGGAGATATATTAATATGATTTTATAACTAGCATTTACTTCATTCGCGCATAGCTAAACATATATCTTTCATATTTAACTCAAGTAGTATTTAATTGCTTTTGGAAGAAAAAAATAATACTGACGCATTATAAAAGAATATGTCTGTAAAATAAACATGAACTAAACACAAATCCCCCCTCCCATTTGGTACGAAATGGCTTTTGAGGTTGGTGTGCTGGTGAAATAATCAATGTGTCCACATTTACTATATTCGGAAATATTGGTCGTTCATATTTTCTTCTATAAAGATTTAATTAGTCTTGGAATAGATAAATTCTATTCGTCTGTGACAATGTCTATAGGGATTTATTTGGTTCGGAAATAGCTAAATGCATATCGTTCATAGTTGACTAAGAAGTTACATGCTTCCTAAGATGGCAGGTGAAAAAAGGCTTTCAACATGTAAAGCCTGAGGGTCTTAGAAAAGATCATTGTTCTTTGAACATTGAGAAACCGATTTATTGCGGAACGTTTTTCGATTTTATCTAGGTCCCACTACTCATATCACCTCAAGGTTCTAGAATCCTTGTATATGAGATCCCGTGGGCCTTCCCTTTGTAAGCTGAGGGAATGCTTACTGGGGCTGATGTTATTGAAATCTAGCTTTATTGAAATTCATATAATTTTTCCTTCCTTCCCTTCGTTATATTAATTGAATTTATACGCTTATATATTTTTTATATCCCAGACAAATAAACTTGATAAGGCTGGGATGAAACCGGTTGTTCTTTTTTAGCTTTTTAAAATGTCATATAAATTTTGCCTATTCCTAGCTATCGATATATATATATATATATATATATATATATATATATATATATATATATATATATATATATATATATATATTAATCTTGCGCTTAGTGGGACAAAAGAGTCCCAACGCGTGTACAACGCGTAAACCCTGCGAAAATAGGTTTTCTATAAACGGAAGTGAGAAAACCTGTTAATGTGCGATGTACTAATATATGCAAAAAGGCCAATTGATGATTGGACTATTTTTCAATAGTAAACCTCAGTGCCGGATGGATGGCATTTAAAAACGAAAGAAACTGGTCAGCCTCAACTTCACGGTTAAATAAACAAAAGGTATCATCAACGTACCGACAGTACATTTGAGGACAAAGTGGATTCTTTCGTATCTTTTCTTCCTGAAAGCCAACAAATATGTTAGCAAGTTCCGGACCCAAAGGCGAGCCCATACCAACTCCGTCGATCTGTCGTTACATGGTGTTGTTGAAACTAAATTCGACGGAGGACGTGGAAAATTTCATCAATTCACGAAATATTGACTCAGGAAAACTAGGTGGAGTCAATGAACTGCTATAAAGAAAATCACAGCAAATATCAATGGTCTCCATTAAAGGGACACAAGTATAGAGGGAGCAGACATCGAAAGAGCACATGAACTTACCAGAAGAATATATATATATATATATATATATATATATATATATATATATATATATATATATATATATATATATATTAATTTTATCCTATAAACAAAATCATTTTATTCACTACACAGATGCAACTTGGTTTCAATGCATTTCAACTGCACTGAAACGGGTGAGAATAACCATTTTCGATTCTCACCGTTGAAGTGCAGTTGAAATGCACTGAAACGAAGTTGCATCTTTGTAGTGAGTAAAATTGTTTTTGTCTATATGATAAAATTATAATAAATAAATAATTATCGCTCTGTTATCGGTATTGAGCCATTTTTGTATTAATGCTGTAAACGTCGGAATTCATGTATTACTTTCGTTCTCATCGCGTCGTATATATATATATATATATATATATATATATATATATATATATATATATATATATATATATATGGACAGGAGATGCTGGGATGTATTTTTTTAACATAGACGCCTACAATGATATTCTTACCCTTTTAGTTTCCATTACTTTTCTCCATAAAATATATTCTGACAGGAAAGGTGAAATATTATAAAAGCCGGGACGCAAATTGACTGTAGTTGCCATTGCAATCAAACCAATCTCGCGATATTTTCATCGTAGTGAATTGTTTTCTTCTTTGGTCTGAGTAGCATTTTATGTAAATACTGTTGTCAGTTTCGCTAAGGTGCTTAAAAACCATCAAACTACAAGGATCTAGGAGTGGAAATCTCCAAAATGTAGCACATGATGACATCGATAATTCCATTTTCACTGGAAAAGGTTCCGATAGACTCAATGAAGGGATTCCTGGTAGCCTATGCTTTAAAGATGTTAAAAACATTGTATCCACAAGTACACCTCAAAGATTACGAAGAGCTTTATCGATGTATAATGAGTTTTTTGAAATGTTTAGACATTTCTGACCTTATGTCGCTGGTTGGGATCCGGAAAGAAATGCGTATACGACATAAATCAAATGAAATACTACTACTACTACTACTACTACTTCTACTACTACTAGTACTAATAATAATAATAATAATTTATTATTATTAATATTATTATTGTTTTATAAAAAGGATCAGTGGAAAATGTCATTAAGCCATTTTTGACCTTAGGTCTCTGCTTGAAACCCAGAATAAAATGTGTAATAATAATAATAATAATAAAAATAATAATTTCAATCTCTTCGAAAATAACATTAGAGTCCCTTCTGTATCGAACAAGATGAACACGGTTGAAAGCAATAGGAGAAAACAAAGGAGGAGGAGGAGAAGCGGAAGGAGACGATTGAAGCGCCAAAACGAAGAAAAAGAATATTACTTATTTTTCTCCTCTGGCATCAAAAGTAAGATTTATCACATTTTTGGTCAGCATTTTGACAAGCGGCTTTGTTAGCAAAACAATTTATTCGATTTTTTTCTTAATTCGAAATCGTAATTAAAATCGTAAATTAAAATCAATCAATAAGAATTGATTTATACACATTATTATGATAATGAGAAGAAAAAAGTCTTGACTCACTTTACGTTAATCTTCAAAATGACAGAATGGCCAGGAAATTAAAGACTGCAAACTTTTCCTGAAAAATGTTTATATTCACGTGATAACATTTATATAACTGGAAACGAAAACAAACCATTCTGTTTGTCTAATTACTGTTTATATTATATAAAATGACTCATGCCCTTCCGTGTGCCAGATTGTCTATCTGTTTGCCTAACTAACCCTGTCTGTTAATAATCTATCTATCTATCTATCTATCTATATATATATATATATATATATATATATATATATATATATATATCAATACAGATCTATCTATCTATCTATCTATCTATCTCAACACAGATCTATCTATCTATCTCAATACAGGTCTATCTATCTATCTATCTATCTATCTATCTATCTATCTATCTATCTATCTATCTATCTCAATACAGATCAATCTATCTCAATAGATCTATCTATCTATCTATCTATCTATCTATCTATCTATCTGTTTCAATACAGATCTATATATCTATTTGGAATGTTCTTTAGTGCCAATTTCGATTATTGCACAAAATCCATAACATAATCAATTTTTTAAGTTGTCAGATTCTCATATGAACAAACCGACAGGAGAGTCCATTATAAGCATGCTCATATATATATATATATATATTTCTATTTATATATCTATATTTAAGAATGTTCCTATCTATCTACTTGTCTACATACGTATATATATATATATATATA
>CAHIKZ030000561.1:837500-852500 GCA_903632075.3 Acanthosepion pharaonis | reverse complement strand
CAAATGTAAATACTGTACATAATACCTCATCTTAGAAATATAGACAGACCCTATTAGAAATACCTCTAAATATTTCCTGCTTTACCTATTTTAATATTATGTTCTTAATTCTTCAGTTCATGACTGAATAAGATCATAGCGAGTTCTACAACAAAAACTTCTAGAAATTCCCCTATCGCATCTATTTGAGCTTAACAACTTTAACAAAATATTTCATTAACGATCATAAGTGTTTCCATTTTCGCTAAACCTTGATCGATCACTGCGAAGAAGGAAAAAGTTAAGAAACACTGATCTAAATTTTTCCTATTTGATTTTCCCTGAAAAGCGGTGTATAGTATATAAGTTAGCTATCTCCCTATTTTGCCATTCTTTATTTTGTCTGTGATTCCACTCAAAACAACATCATATCATTTTTCATTTCTGCAGGTTCGATATCAAAATGCCGTCAGCAGGAGGAAATTATATATTTTCTGTTGTTTCTTTGACAAAAATAACGGCGATTTGAATAGTTTTTAGTTAACTTTATCTTACTTGAACGTATAGCGAAAGAAGTTTTGTAAATGTAGCCAGGATTTTACACGGCTAGTATATACCTAGACAGTATGTCTGAACAAATTAATCTATAATTCACAAGGGTAGTTACTACCATACGATTTTGAAAACTCAAGAAATATCATGTCACTGGTGTCAATTTTAGTTTAGTAGCAAGTACAATTGAAAGTTCAGAGTTGAGAAATCAGGTGTTGTTTAATTGGTTAATGGTTCTATTGATTGGCCAATCGGAGGACAGCGGCAAATGGATCTTTTCTGATGAAAAACAAGATTGATGTGTTCTGTTTCTCAGTAGCAATAGGGTCATATCAGATATAATTCAAACCCCAGCAATGGTTATTGACCATCGTTATAAAAGTATTTGGTCTATGAACTGGCAATACGTAAAGGATTTAATTGAAGAAATTCTCAAACTAAGAATATTATCCGCTCTTGTCTTCATTTTTTTTCTTTTTATATGCCCTGTGCCTTACAGATGTTGGAGATTTATGGATCTCTACAACTTTTTGATGCCTGATTGGAAAGGCCTCTAATTGAGAGATTTTGACGAGCATGGATCCACCTTTTAATTGGTGTTGTTCCCTGGTCCGCTCTGACACGTGATGATAGCAACTGTTCGGTTCCCAGTTATGTGCAAATAATGTAGGCCAAAACTCGGATAAAAAACGTAGGAAATTATAAAAATACTTATTTATAGTATAATTTCAAACAATAGATTTTAATAACAAAAATATAATTATCAAATCTCCCAAGGAAATTAATTTTCGGCATGTAATGACCCATCGATATGTCGTTAAACAAACCAAATTGAAACCAATTTACTGTCCTTGTATCTCTGTGTAATGTTTGTATTTTATTAGCACAATGTGGTCAAAAATTACGTAGAAGCAAGCGAGTCAGAGTTACTTACATGTGGTGCAAAGGAAAATAAGTTTCTTACCTCAGTACACGATACGTAACAGCGACAAAATAACATGAATCACCCTACGCCATTTTAGATTATTCTAGAAGTATATATTCTATAAAAGTGTTTTTTGTACAGCTTAGCGTGGCTCGACCAACAGCAATTCGTGTGCTGAATGTTCACACTGAAGGATGCCATTTGACTGGGTAACAGAGTACAAAGTGAGGCTAATTTGTCAGTCAGTGGTGGTGTTGGTATGATAAAAGATGGCTGAAGCAGTGAGAAGGGCGGCGATTTTTATGTTGGTGGCGTTTGTGGGAAATCAAAACGGCAGATTGAAAAAAAAAATTGATGTTATACGAGCGACGTCAGAGGAACACAAACTCATTTAACTAAACATTACTAATGATTTTTCTGCCAAACATTTACACAAGATCATTAGTTACATTATACAGCATTTGTCTCTGTTTTTATTGCCTTTAATATGTCCTGTGTGTTAAAATATCTAAGCCTTCCTTATTAAAATTTAATCAGACTCTAATTTTGTGTATAACCGCGCATTTTGTTTCAATTTTCGCTAAACCATTGTCGTTGCGGATATTTTCCGTCATTGGAAGTTTCAGCATCTCTCTGCAAACCCATATGCGAGGAGACTTCTCAGTATTCCCCTGATATGTGGCAAGACCGATATTGCCTAAGAATCTGGCAATGTTTTCTAGGCTGTTTTAATTCACAATTTAGACTCACCTAAAAAACAATAAAACAAAAAAAAAACTCGTGCATACGCGCTTTCAGTAATATTACTCAACATCCATAACTTACAATATCTATTTTAGAAGGTATAAAAATCTCCTTTGATTTTAACCTTGAGTAGGTCTGTAACGCATCCGTTGAAATTAATTGACGAGCATTCTCTGCCATAAAATGGACCGATATTACATAACATTTTAATTCTTGTTTCTTTTTTCTTTTCTAACGAATTTCTTTCTGCTAATTCTTTGCTTACCTTCTGGAATCCATAAATCCTTATCCCAATGAGACTTTGGATGTCGGTGCCAAATTTTATGTCCCCTGTTAAAATACTTCCTAGGTAGGTATTTCTGCTGTTTTCTTTCTGTCATTGTTGAATAATTCTGATGAGATGTCCGATAATTGTTTTATCCTCCTTTATATTTTATAAGTATAATTTATCATAATACCATTCCCAACAAAATCAAGTTAATTGTTATGGAGTCCTCCCCTTTTTCATATATGGACTCGACCAGTGTAGCTGAATTGCAGCCGTTAAATACCCAGAGTGAGACAGTCAGAATACAGAGAGTGAGTAGAGAGATAGTAAGAAGACTGAGATTGTGATTGAGTTGGAGGTAGAGTAATAGTGTGAGGTAACCGCTTGTAGAAGTCAGTTACAAGCACGTAGACTCTAAGGAAGTCCTACATCGAGATTGTATATATCTTTATATTATTGCTGGTAACGGCGTTCCTGGATTTACTAACAGTATTACCCTTTGTATTCTTGTGTAAATACATTTAATTTCTTATCTTTAATTCCTGCGTTTGTCATTCATTGGAGACCGAATTTCATCTCGGAATCCACAACATTAATATAACAACATTATGTACAATCATGGGATTTCCAATAATGAAATTATTTACAATTATTCTGATTTACAATTCCAATAATGCTTGTCTTACTGACATGCGATGAAGAAACTAGTGAATTGGCAAGGTGACTTTTGATAAATGCAGCAGCAAATATTTGCAACTCTTAACTATTTCCCCGCCGATTATTTTGAGAAAAATGTTTCATTTTCAGAGGAATATTTTATTTGTTTTTAATATGCAGTGTAACCCGGATATAAGAGAAACCCGGATATAAGAGAGATTTTCTCTGGTCCGAAATTAGTTCCCATACTTACCTAAACAAAATAGACCAAACCCGGATATAAGAGAAACCCGGATATAAGAGACGTCTCCGGTCCCGGCTACTCTCTTAAATCCGGGTTACACTGTAGTAAATAAGAAACTGAGGTACCTTGAAGTACCCGAGCGGTGACTAACACCTCTAGTGAATCCAATTTTTCATTATAACATCGAAACAGAAGGTGGAAAGTGACAGCGATACGAGTTTCAATTTTGATTTCTTGAAAACCGCAATTTAGTGCCATACCATTCCGAACTTAACAAGTTTTAGATGCCACGCCAGAATATTTATAGAAAACGATCCACAAACAATCAAACCGTTAGCATCTAAACGTTATAACCTTATACAATATAGACCGCGTGACTATGGATTTCGCAGAAGAGTGAAAAGCCTGGTTTAATTACACACCAAACTAAATATTATCACATTTATTTCGTTAAAAAACAATGACTGAAACTGTTAGGCGATAGAAAGGCCAATTAAAATCATGAATAAACAGACGAGAAGATAAGAAATCTGTCCTCCATGGGCACACGTAATTCGTCATTAGATATAATTTCACCAACATGGGAATCCAATTGGCAAGGTGACTTTTGATAAATACAGCGGCAAATATTTGCAACTCTTAACCACTTACCCGCCGATTATTTTGGGAAAAACGTTTCATTTTCAGAGGAATATTTTATTTGTTTTAATATAGTAAAAAAGAAACTGAGGTACCTTGAAGTACCCTAGCGGTGACTAACACCTCTACCAGATCTGTGACTTAATAACTGGGCTCGTTTCAAGTTCAGAAAAAAACATAAGAAGAATCACGATCGATGTATAAACACGTTTGTAGCTGATTTTTGAACATTATGTTTTCGACGTGTTTATCCATTCGTGTCTGAAAAAAGATCCTTCCAGTAAAACGTATATACACGTCGATGACGGGAATGTGTTAAGCATGAGTCAATATTCATCTTTATGTTAGATTAAGTGAGTCATTGTCTAAGATGTACGTTGATACATTCAGCTTTCTTATCAGGCAATGGAATTTTCTATTATCCTAGTTTCATTAAACAGATGATTAAAAAGATGTCTTTTCTTACTATACACGATCAATCATGACTGATTTCATTAAATCTTTCGAAACTAACGTATTTGTATACGACGTAATGGAACACAGAAATGTCTTCATCATGTATCATTTTCATTATGAATGCTTTGAATTAGGATAGATTTTTCAATACAATACTTTTATTTAATCGTGCCCGGGTTTGGTTACTGCTTAAAATGAATAAATATTATATTAAAAAAAAAAACAAAAAAAAACACACACACTCACAAAAAATACATCATAAGAGATAGCAGTGTTTTATTCAATACATTAAGAAAAATTAAAGTGATTTATCTGGTCAGACAATGCGAACCTCCTGAGACTGTTAACCTGTTAAATCGCTTATCGAAAAACATATACACACAAATGTATATATATGTGTGTGTCTCTGTGTGTCTGTCTATATATATATATATATATATATATATATATATATATATATATATATATATGTGTGTGTGTGTGTGTGTGTGTGTGTGTGTGTGTGTGTGTGTGTGTGTGTGTAATGTCTGGTCCTTACTCCCTCCTCCTCAATATTAAGTATTGTATTAAAATTGAAAATAAATTCTAAAACTCTCTCTTCTCTCTCTAATTTCGACCATGTCTCTCACACTATCCCTCATTACACTCTCTGTCGCCTTATATAAGATTAATACTGCCCTTCAAACGTGTAGATTTTAATTTCATTTTTTAAAACTTGAACGTGAAGTCTGAAGATCCAGAGAATAATAAATTCTCTGGTGAAATAAATTATTACAATGGTAACTTTAAGTGGTCTGATTTTTCTTTAAACTATATATATATATATATATATATATATATATATATATATATGTGTGTGTGTGTGTGTGCGCGCGCGTGTGTGTGTGTATGCGTATTTATGCATTGTTACATTAAAACATGTAAGTAACGACTATATAATTGTACATTTTGTTTCGACATTGAATGAGCAACGTCACATCAGGTATTTAAAAATGATGGCAATAAACGATTTTATTTAAAATTTCATTTTATGAAACTTCACTTCATATTCTGTTTTTGGAAAATGTTCTATACGAGGTAAAAAGGAATTTTGATAAAGAAAGGAAAGAAAATAAGAAAGGAAAAAGAAATGAAAGGAAAGAAAATAAGAAAGGATAAAGAAAAGAAAGGAAAAAGAAAAGAAAGGAAAAAGAAAAGAAAGGAAAAAGAAAAGAAAGGAAAGAAAGGAAAAAGGAAAGAAAGGAAAGAAAATGAGAAAGGAAAAAGAAAAGAAAGGAAAGAAAATAAGAAAGGAAAACGGAAAGAAAGGAAAGAAAATAAGAAAGGAAAAAGAAAAGAAAGGAAAGAAAGGAAAAAGAAAAGAAAGGAAAGAATATAAGAAAGGAAAGAAAATAAGAAAGGAAAAAGAAAAGAAAGGAAAGAAAGGAAAAAGAAAAGAAAGGAAAGAATATAAGAAAGGAAAGAAAATAAGAAAGGAAAAAGAAAAGAAAGGAAAGAAAGGAAAAAGAAAAGAAAGGAAAGAAAAAAGAAAGGAAAAAGGAAAGAAAAGAAAGGAAAGAAAATGAGAAAGGAAAAAGAAAAGAAAGGAAAGAAAATAAGAAAGGAAAAAGGAAAGAAAAGAAAGGAAAGAAAATGAGAAAGGAAAAAAAAAAGAAAGGAAAGAAAGGAGAAAAAAAGAAAGGAAAAAAAAGAAAGGAAAAAAGAAATAAGAAAGGAAAAAAAAAAGAAAGAAAAGAAAGGAAAGGAAAAAAATAAGAAAGGAAAAAAAAAAAGGAAAGGAAAAAAAAAATAAGAAAAAAAAAGAAAAGAAAAAAAAAAGAAAGGAAAAAAAAAGAAAGGAAAAAAAAAAATAAGAAAAAAAAGAAAAGAAAGGAAAGAAAATAAGAAAGGAAAAGAAAGGAAAATAAAAAGGAAAAAAAAAGAAAGGAAAAGTAAAAAAAAAAAGGAAAAAAGAAAAGAAAGGAAAAAGAAAATAAGAAAGGAAAAAAAGGAAAGAAAGAAAAAAGTAAAAAAAAAAAAAGAAAGAAAAGAAAAAAAAAGGAAAGAAAACAGAAAGAAAAAAACAAAAGGAAAAGAAAAAGAAAGGAAAGAAAGGAAAAAGAAAAGAAAGGAAAGAAAATAAGAAAAGAAAACGGAAAGAAAGGAAAGAAAAAAAAGAGAGGAAAAAGAAAAGAAAGGAAAGAAAGGAAAAAGAAAAGAAAGGAAAAAGAAAAGAAAGGAAAGAAAATAAGAAAGGAAAAAGAAAAGAAAGGAAAGAAAGGAAAAAGAAAAGAAAGGAAGGAAAATAAGAAAGGAAAATAAAAGAAAGGAAAGAAAATAAGAAAGGAAAACGGAAAGAAAGGAAAGAAAATAAGAAAAAAAAGGAAAAGAAAGGAAAAGGAAAAGAAAGGAAAGAAAATAAGAAAGAAAACGGAAAGAAAGGAAAGAAAATAAGAAAGGAAAAAGAAAAGAAAGCAAAGAAAGGAAAAAGAAAAGAAAGGAAAGAAAATAAGAAAGGAAAAAGGAAAGAAAAGAAAGGAAAGAAAATGAGAAAGGAAGAAGAAATGAATGAAAGAATATAAGAAAGGAAAATGAAAAGAAAGGAAAGAAAGGAAAAAGAAAAGAAAGGAAGGAAAATAAGAAAGGAAAAACAAAAGAAAGGAAAGAAAAAAGAAAGGAAAACGGAAAGAAAGGAAAGAAAATAAGAAAGGAAAAAGAAAAGAAAGGAAAGAAAATAAGAAAGGATAAAGAAAAGAAAGGAAAGAAAGGAAGGAAGGAAAATAAGAAAGGAAAAAGAAAAGAAAGGAAAGAAAATAAGAAAGGAAAAAGGAAAGAAAGAAAAGAAAGGAAAAAGAAAAGAAAGGAAAAGAAAAGAAAGGAAAGAAAATAAGAAAGGAAAAAGAAAAGAAAGGAAAGAAAGGAAAAAGAAAAGGAAGGAAGGAAAATAAGAAAGGAAAAAAGGAAAGAAAAGAAAGGAAAGAAAAGAAAGGAAAGAAAATAAGAAAGGAAAAAGAAAAGAAAGGAAAGAAAATAAGAAAGGAAAAAGGAAAGAAAGGAAAGAAAATAAGAAAGGAAAAAGGAAAGAAAAGAAAGGAAAGAAAATGAGAAAGGAAGAAGAAAAGAATGAAAGAAAATAAGAAAGGAAAATGAAAAGAAAGGAAAGAAAGGAAAAAGAAAAGAAAGGAAGGAAAATAAGAAAGGAAAAAGAAAAGAAAGGAAAGAAAAAAGAAATGAAAACGGAAAGAAAGGAAAGAAAATAAGAAAGGAAAAAGAAAAGAAAGGAAAGAAAATAAGAAAGGATAAAGAAAAGAAAGGAAAGAAAGGAAAAAGAACAGAAAGGAAGGAAAATAAGAAAGGAAAAAGAAAAGAAAGGAAAGGAAAGAAAATAAGAAAGGAAAAAGGAAAGAAAGGAAAAAAGGAAAAAGAAAAGAAAGGAAAGAAAATAAGAAAGGAAAAAGAAAAGAAAGGAAAGAAAGGAAAAAGAAAAGAAAGGAAGGAAAATAAGAAAGGAAAAAGAAAAGAAAGGAAAGAAAATAAGAAATCAATAAAAGGAAAAGAAACAGGTAGGGGGAAAAAAGGTAAAAGAAAGCCTAAGGATTTAACCCTACGACCAGGAAATTAGAAATATATGAATATATAAGCGTGTATGTGTCTGTGTGCGTGTGTGTGTGTGTGCATCTGGGCACATGTGCGTGTACACAGTGTAAGCTATCAGATATAAAGAAAAATGTATCTATATCGATGTGTTTCCTCTCTTGAAATTTTTTCATATCTCCATATTTTCGTATCCAAACGGAAACAAAATGGACTTTAAAAATGCATTTTTATTTGTTAATCAGACTTCAAATTTTGACGAAGATTGATTTTTTCTTTAATTGCCGAACAACTCATCACACGAACAAATTATTTTATTCACTTTGTCATAGATCTTTGACATATATATGTATATTAAGACATTTTTATATTTAGGCATTCTTTTTTATAGATAAAATATTAAAGTAAATGCTCTGTTTATAATAAACAGTATTAACATCATTTACCGGCCTTAATGTCCGAGAAACCGTCATAGAAAATATGCATCCTCCGACAGGAATCGAACCTGTATCCCAAACGGAATCCGCCAGGCAATAATCTAAAGGGTGCATGCGTGTGCAGAAGCAAATGGAGGACATTTTGAACATTTGATATGAGCCGTGTTGAAGGAAAATGATAGCTTTTAGCTCAAATATTTATTCTAGTTTTTATTAAAACTTCATCAGAGAATAATAAGATATGGAGAAAAATAAGATTCTGTTATTTTTAATTTTATGTTGATTGATTTTCATTGTTTAAAGCGGTTCCACCTGCAATCGACTTGTTACGTAAAGATTAGTGTAAGTTACAGCGTTCCGAATTCAAGGAAGACAAGGCACGTTCTTTTGAAGTTCCAAGAAATCATTGGTCGCCAAGCCTAACGAAAAATCCGCAAATATTGTCCTATGTACTATGTAAGTATATAATAATTCTAGTTTGTTTATAATGAAAAATGCACATTTGAACGGTGTGTTTGTGTTCATGTATGTCTATTTGTCGTCTAAGGTAAGTTTTCCTTCTGTTTATACATACATGCACACACACACACACACACACACACACATATATATATATATATATATAAAATCCTGTGAAATCAGTTAAATACATATAACAAGAAACATTCGTGGATTTCTCACTTGATCGATTTGAACATGAACTTTGTTGTCCCGGCATCGAACGAACCAAAACATATATTCAACTATCAATAAATATCATAATTCAAAAGATAAAGCTTTCGGTCTAGACATCGTTCGTGTTAATATTTACCTATATATAAGAAATTTATGCCTTGAAGATGACAATTTGAAATTGTCGAAAGTGCTTGGCAGAAGTCTTCCATCTGAGAACAACTCGAATCTAAACATCTTATTATCGAAAGAATTGATATTAAGTTAATATCAAATTAAATTCTGTTAGAGAAGTCATTTCGCTATTAATAATATTAACATTGCTATTTCATTCTTTTTATATTTTTTTTGATCTATATATATATATATATATATATATATATATATATATATATATATATATACAGTAATCTATACATATATAAAATGCAGAATGTTTGTGTGTGTGTTCGTTTATATGTTTGATCGGATCTCCTACATTTTTCAACCGATTTCAACCAAATTTGACCTAGTTACTGCTAATAGTCCTGCAGAGGTTTTGACGGCGCCATATTTGATTTACGTCAATAGGCAAAACAATATTATCGATTTTTCATTTTTGATCCTAGCGCAATTATGTGCGTTCACTCCACACAAGCAGATATGGGGACTTTTCATATCAGAATGAATAGTGGTAGCATAATTAGAAAAAAATCGGATTTAAGTGCTTATATGGGAATAAGAAAAGACAAGAATGGCCACATTCAAGATTTCTGTCGCAGTCGAACTTTGCGCTCCAAAAGCCAATCGGATTAGTGTTATTATTCACGAGTGGCTCGCGCGATGTGCAATTCTTGCTGCTGATTGGCCCATTCACGCTCTAGAGTAATGCGAGATCATCTGTGAGCGGCGGGTGTCACGCGTGCGCGTATCAAGCATCCCAAATGGAGTAGAGGTTTCAGGTAGCCTACTTTCATTTCAGGATTTAACACTCATACCATGGTTTTTAAAAAGGGCTATTTAATGTTTCAATGCAGGCATGCATTACTTTCCATGTTTTCTGCACTTGCACAGTAAAGTAAATGTCAAGGCCATTTTAAAAGCGATTTACTGAGCTACATGTCAAATTTTACCAGAAAAATCAGTAAAAACAAAGTGAAATTGATGCATTTTAGGTGTTTGTAGCCCATTTAGCCTACTAAAGTATAGGATTGAATTCAGTTTAATCCAAGTGGAAAGAATCGGATCCCACCAATTGTCCAATTCGTCCAAGTTTTCACGTTTGATTGCATTTTTTTCATTCGAAAAGTTCAACCGGCCAACCGCCTCTTTATACCATAACTGGCACGCGTGTTCCCACTTCTGAGATTACTGTCCCGCACTTGGCTCACTTCATTCGCTTCTTACGGAAACAGAAAGTTGTTGATAACGTATCCGAAGTTTGTTTTTTTTTTTTTACTTCTTACTTATAACTACATCCGTTTCCGCGTTTATCGAATTTACTTCCCAAATTACCTACTACCGTTTTAACTTTAGTTGAATTTTTTAAACTTCACTTTTTTTTGTCTTCGATCCGCTTTTGATAGAGTTACATACATTTTGGAGATCCCTCTAAACTGCCTACGTTTAGACTATACGTATTTTTTGCACTCAAAAAAAAATACATACCTTTTATTGCGTTTGCC
The DNA here is from genome assembly GCA_903632075.3 of Acanthosepion pharaonis. Taxonomy (NCBI): domain Eukaryota; kingdom Metazoa; phylum Mollusca; class Cephalopoda; order Sepiida; family Sepiidae; genus Acanthosepion; species Acanthosepion pharaonis. The sequence continues at coordinate 841,690 of CAHIKZ030000561.1, read as the reverse complement.
TTTTTAAAATTGGTTAAAATGCCGCCTAAGAGAAGAATACTTTTTAGACGGCGCACGGCTTCTACCTCCGATACAAGAGCAGCAAGGTCAAACCACAGAGCAAACTTGGTTGCGCCTTTCTCAGATGGTCTCACGCTCTGCTGCCCGCATCTCCACGGAAAGTACCGCTGAACGGACTTGTTATAGACAAGCGTATGTGTGCAAGAAAGAAATACGACAACAGTAGAAATAGATTTACGTGGTTTATTTCAACAGGAACGTGAGGGTTTGGGACAGCTACCTTGGTGTGGTAAAGTTCATAAGCCGGCTTTCGGATCTAGGTCGATCTCTCATAGTAGTTCACACATGTTGACGGTGGTTGATGCTCTCCTGCTGCTGATCGCTCGGCCTGAGCGTGACAGGTCTGTTTAGCGGCCACCTGTGGACTGACTGTTGAACTTCCGTGTGACCCCTTTTATAGCGTTTTTTATGTCTTAACAGGCTCGAAAAACGAAGCGAGTATAATTAGGAGGGAAGCATTTTTATTGGACGAAAAATAGAGCACTCTAAATATTATTTTATTTTTCGACCGGAACACGTGTGTCGGGAACATTTGTAAAGAAGGATAATGGTCATTTTGTGACTGGGCTTTGTCCCGTTTACATCCGGTTCTCGCTCTTGAGTATTTGCCTGTAAATCAGCCGAGATATGTCTTATTTTATTTTATAACAGACTGAAAGGCTGGCATCAGTAGCATAAGTTATGTCATCACGACGCGCTAGACTTTCAACTGAAGAGCATTTAGTACAGAATTTGCAATACGCGTTTCTTGCACCAGGGCTTCCGAGTCCCCAACACAGAAAATCCTTCGGTGTTTAAGGAATGCCAGCGCTACAGCATGTTCTAGAGCTTTAGAAAGCTCTGAACAAATCACTTCGCGTCGGCTTAGTAATGCTAGGGCTACAGCATCTTCCAGGATTTCAGAACAACCTCAACAAACCGCTATTCGTCGTTTAAGAAATGCCAGCGCTACTGCGTCTGTCAGAGCTTTAGAAAGTCCTGTGCAGACTGCTAATCGTCGTTTGAGGAATTCCAGATCTACTGCGTCTACCAGAGTTTCAGAAAGCCTTGGGGTACGGTGATCACGGCTCAACAACAATGGCCAAATCGCAAGGACAGATGCTTAGCGTCGCGGGTCTGCATTTAGGTGGACAGTGTTTCGCCCATGAATAGCTGTATGTAGGCTGCTCTCGAGTCGGGAGTAAAGATAACGTTTACGTTTACGTTTACTCTCTAACAAACAAAGCTAAAATATTACCTACGCAGAAGTCCTATAGCCCATGGTCGGTCACGTTTAAACGCAATGTACAAATTTTTATGTCGGCTGCAACGTAGGTTCCTTCATTTTTTAACCTGGTTTATTTAAAGGTCGTCGTAGTATTCACTTGCCATTATTAAGACGTTTCGTTAAAGGTTGTCTTGCTCAACAGATTCTCCTTTATCACTTAAACCCCACCATAGCTGCATTCGCTCTTACATGTCGACCACGTAACCATATTCGTTTGCAACACAAAACCAATACGTGGGAAGATGGATTCGTTTAATTGTCAGAGAAGTGGAGAGTCCGTCCACGCAATTCAGGCTTCAGTAAAAAGAAGTGGGGTAATAAAAGAATAGCTGCATGCAGTGTTATAATATGCCTTCTCTGCCGTACACCGTTGATGTGTTTCTCCCCTTATAAGAAGGGCTGCTTTAGGTAACGCTACATGCGCTTCATGCTCGCCTCAACTGGCTGTTGAAAATTACAAAAAAAAATTGTGCCAGTTACAAGTAGTCGCCCCGTCACATTCCCATACTTTTGTTATGTTGTTCTTTTGCGGGGAAAGAACGCTTCTATTTTTCACACTGTTGCGTTTCGCTACGTTGCCACTGACACAGAGCGTCATCTAATATCTTGCATTCAGGGACAATAAAACCATCCCATCGGAATACAAAGCCATCTGCCACAACTCACCAAAAACTTCCTAAGGTCTGTGTTCGTATTGAACTTGACAACTTTTAATTGGAGATGTCTTAGTAAATGCAAACGGCTGATGATACAATGGCTGTCCATTGCTTCTTTTTAAGTCTTACAATTCTTTCTTCCGTTGTGCTGATGAATACCGACAGCTTGTGTACATTACGTTTTTTTTACGTGGACGGCCATCAGTTCTACTAGACTTCAGCCTTACATGCGTGTACAAAATGAGTATGGCGGCTATGACCTTCAATTCTGAGGAATTTTACTCCCGGGCAACGCCGGGCTTTACTGCTAGTAATAAATATACCACTAGTAGCATAAATCTGAGTTTGATATATATATATATATATATATATATATATATATATATATATATATGTGTGTGGTGTGTGTGTGTGTGTATCTGTGTGCCTGTGTGTGAGAGAGAGTAAGAGACGGGGTGCGGTTGTGCGCACGCGCGTAGAGGGAAGACGAGATCGAGAGCGAGAAAATAACTATGAGAGAAAAAGTGAAAAAGAGGACGACAGCTTCGAAGATATTTTTCATATTCCTATCAAACCATTATTGGAATTTTTCATGTCGCACATTCAAATTGAGTTCATTGCCCACGTATATGTGTCATTTTTCATTTGCCATGTCAGACGAAATAAATCTTTAAGTAGTTTCCTCTATGATAATGCTATTGCCAAAATGAATTTAACATAGATTTGATAATTGTCTGAATTGTCTTCATGGAAGACAGAAAATATAACATCGTTTGAACAATGTCAAGGTTTTATTCAATAAATCACAAATCACAAAAAATATCGATAATATCATTTACCTACCTACCTATATGTCTACCTAAAACGTGCCTACCCATCTATCTATCTATCTATCTATCTATCTATCTATCTATCTATCTATCTATCTGAGCATGTATATTATCTATCTATCTATCTATCTATCTATCTATCTTTCTAAGCATGTACATATCTATCTCTCTAACTGGGCATGTACATAGGTATCTATTTATCTCATTGAAAATGCAAATTATCTATCTATCTATCTATCTATCTATCTATCTATCTATCTATCTATCTATCTATCTAACTGAACATGTAAATTATCTATCTATCTATCTATCTATCTATCTATCTATCTGAGCATGTATATATCTCGCTAACTGAGCATATTCATATCTATATATCTCACTGAAAATTCAAATTATATATATATCTATCTATCTATCTATCTATCTATCTATCACAGTTTATATATGTACATATCTATATATACATAGATATGTACATGCTTAGATAGATAGATAGATAGATAGATAGATAGATAGATAGATAGATAGATACATGCTCAGATAGATAGATAGATAGATAGATAGATAGATAGATAATATACATGCTTAGATAGATAGATAGATAGATAATATACATGCTCAGATAGATAGATAGATAGATAGATGGCTATCTATTTATCTCATTGAAAACGCAAATTATCTATCTATCTATCTATCTATCTATCTATCTATCTATCTATCTAACTGAACATGTAAATTATCTATCTATCTATCTATCTGAGCATGTATATATCTCGCTAACTGAGCATATTCATATCTATATATCTCACTGAAAATTCAAATTATATATCTATCTAACTGAAGATCTATCTATCTATCTATCTATCTATCTATCACAGATTATTCTGGATATATCTATCTGTATGTCTGCCCATCCATCTAACTGAGCACGTAAATATCTATCTATCTATCTATCTATCTATCTATCTGTCTCACTGATAATGCAAATATGTATCTATCTGTATAAGTTTAATAAAATTAGGAGATCAGCCGATTCCGCTACCTTTCGGTAACTTCAGGCGGTTTTAATGAATTGCTTTCCTCACGTTTTATTTTTTTTTTAAGTTTTAATGAAAGCTATAATAAATATTAAAAATAAATATATAACGTCAAGACGTGAGATGTTATAGAATGGGAAGAAGAGGATAAGAAAAGTAAGAGTATTGGTAATGTCAGGGGTGGGGTTAACAGAAACGTACATACTTCCTTTTCATCCAACTAAAAAGGAAATTTTTAGTATGTATGCAAAGGGGCTCAAATTCTCATCTCTCATTCAAATGTTTTCTTTTCGGTCTGGAAATATTATTATACCTAACTTTTCTTGTTGACAATGGTTGC
>CAHIKZ030000561.1:790000-832500 GCA_903632075.3 Acanthosepion pharaonis | reverse complement strand
CAGCTATTCTAGGCTTAGTATCTAACGCTATACGGGCACAAACGAGTCTATGGTCTAAATAGCCTAGCCAATGGAACGTGGGACAATATAGCAGGTCTATATCGGCCCTTATCACTAAAATTCTATCCAAGTAGCTGGCTATCCAGGTAGACGGACACTTATGTGACCACATCCACATCTTCTGCCCAGAGTGATCGACACGGTAACTATCGACGAGACTGATATCTTTGACCAGGCTACGATCGCCCGTATCCCTCCCGCTAGTACTCCTCCCCGTCTCTATTTTGGTGTTCAGAATCGCATTCCACTAAGATTATGCACGACGAATCCACCAGGAACAGCCCTAAGAAAAAAAAAATGAGTCACATTCCGTCTGGTCGTTGGGCGCACTAATCACAACGACCCAAAACGAACTATTAGTTTACGGCAATATCGATCATGATCAAACAGCACACCGCACCGACATGGACAAAGTCCACCCTCACATCCAGGGTACGTTTAACCAGCATCCAGAGTACGTTTAACCAGCAAGGAAACACCTCTGGCCAGTTGATCCCTGTATGCTGAATAAACGAGATAGTCGTTAGACAGCACATAAACATCAAGGAAGCAAAGTGTTTTTCCAGGATCGTAGCTACATCTACGCCGAAGAATAGATCACGAAACAGATAATCAAACTTGCTATATTAAGAAAAAAAAATTCAAGTTGATTTCCCTAGTAAGAGACTGGACAGGTTGTTCCAAGCTTCACTGTCATCATGAATCCAAGACAATGACGCCGACTTCCGTTGGATAAATGAATTTTAGGGCCCTATATAATGAAGGATGGAGAATAACTGGTCCTCTCCACGTAGAGAAATTTTGTAAATCTCTTTAAAGTCGGTCGTAGCCATTTCGACCATTTTGATCTTCGGAAAGGCGTCTCATACTCCCAAGTCCCATTCCGTGTTTCAGATTCATGTTATCTACCTTGCGGCCTTCGGAAAATTGCACGAAAGAGATCTTTAACAGTGGTCGCAATAAAGCTTTCCTCTGAGACGAGAGGTCCCGGTCAAGGGCCTGCCTGGCTACTTGACAGCAATTTTCTCCCCCAGGATAATGTTTCTTTTTTTAGGAAGTGATATGGTGAGAGGTGTCGGGAAGAGGGATGTGGGGAATACAGCACATAATCTGCCTAACGTGTTTGTGAATATGAATAACGGAAGAGGGTTTAGGAGAGATGATAATAATACAGGCAAAAAGAGTAATAAAGGGCAGCAAATTTTGAGGGGCCATGATGGTCACCGTCCAAGAGTAGGGGAAGGAGGAGGAGGAGAAGAAGAAGTCGAAGATGGAGGGGGAGGAAGACAAGAAGAAGAAGAAGAAGAAGAAGAAGAAGAAGAACAACAACAACAACAACAACAACAACAGAAACGACAGCAACAACAGCAACAACAGCAACAACAACAGCAAAAGAAATTGGCGCGTCATATATATGTACAAGATAATCATAGCATATATTAATATTCTGAAATAATTCCGAAGACCTTGAATATACCTCTGGCAGATTAGTGGGGGACTGACATATTCAAAATATAAAACCGGTTGTGGCATATGATTTGAATCTGCATTTATCAAGTGAATAAAACTTAGTCGGAAATATTCTATATTTTAATTGGATTAAGTTTTTTAGAAGATAATATTTACCTAATACAAACGATTGCTTTTTAGTAATACATGGAATTTCAAGTGCCGTTCAGAAGCCTTCGTCTCAATATAGAGTGAAAATTCACGCGAATAGATATTTCACGATATTTTCGTTTTTGACATTTTTAAACACTTTCTTATATGCATGTGTATAACAAATATTTTTGAGCAAATAATAGAAATTACATACGTCATCAGAGTTATTTACACAGAAAATATATATATAAAAATATCACATAAAGTTGATGGAGAAATGTAATAAAAAACGCACTTCAAACATATCGAAACTAAATATAAAAAGAAAACTTACATGAATTTCAAAACGTATCACCTAACCTCTGACGACAGAAAAGTGTCGACATCCGATCACATCGATAAAACTATCATGGCAACCAGGAATTCCGTGTCAGCGTCACGAACAAAAAAAAAAAAAAATTCATGGAAAATTAGCCGGACATCCCGACGCTAGCGAAACTGGATTGTTGCCATTTTGGGATTCGCTTGCAATTTCGTTGGAGGGACTCTGTACGATGAATTAATTCAGATCACTTACTATGGCTCCTATTTGGCGCAAATGAGATTTGCTAGAAGAAACGAAGAAGGAATGCGGTTTTTAATTCGTATTTTTATTTGCATTTATTTACCTTGAGAAAAAAATTCGGAATGAGATAAAAAAGAAATGTTCGGAGGGTTACGTAGGAAATTTTAGAATTGAACAAGAAAGGGAGCCTTTCCCTAAATATTTACACATGATCATTTGAACAGCTTTGTGAGAAAAATAGATTTCGTCGATCAAATTTCAGTTATCCCTCGGATTATGCAAAATAATCTCAGATTATATATATATATATATATATATATATATGTATTGAAAGAGACATTTATGCATGATAATATAAGATATATATATATATATATATATATATACATATATATATATATATATATTTATCATTCTATCTCTGATATTGAGCACTTTATCCCATAAATATAGCACACCTTAAGACTATATTTCTTTATATATATATATATATATATATATATATATATTAGCTTATATTATCATGCATAAATCTCTCTTTCAATATATATATATATATGACTATATTTTATCATATATATATATATATATATATATATATATATATATATATAGAGAGAGAGAGAGAGAGATGATGATGATGATGATGATGTTGATAATGATGAATATATAGATGATAAATTATATAAAAACTGTCCAATGTTCTCTTTTGCCGAGCGCTTTCGGCTATACATTATTTAGCCATTTTCAAGGATTATATGTTTTAACTGTTAAATGAGAAATATTTTGTTTCATGTATGTTTTATAAAATGTTTAAACATAATCCAAAAAGAAAGAACTTATTAGGTCGGATGAGGAATTGTATTAAAAACTAAATAAAAACACTTTGTCTGTCGTATTCAATGTAATGTGCATGAAAGAAAGATTCCTGCCTAAATACACAAATACATACATATATATATATATATATATATATATATATATATATATATATATATATATAGAGAGAGAGAGAGAGAGAGAGATAGATAGATAGATAGATAGATAGATAATGAACATAGTGAGATAGATAGTTAGCTCGTGTTCGGTGGAAAAGAAAGAGCAGATGGAATTTTCGTTCGTTGAAAAACGATTCTGAAAGCCATTAAATTCTAATCTTAAATATTGTTAAGGGATGGTCGAAATTATTCGAATTTTGCAAGAAATGCGTCCACTAACTTATGTCTAATACCTGTCTATTTACTTAGATTCAGGGAAGTACTTATAACGTCCACTCATATGTATGATAAGCGCAAATAAGATCGATAGTGAGATGAACGAAACACACACACACACATATATATATATATATATATATTATAATTACAACTTATAACATAAGGATATAATTTTTATAAGACAAGGTAATACTTTTTAATAAATAATATTTGCTCTAGTTTGTATTAAGTACTCTTTTAAGAATAGTACTTTTGGTTATTGGAATTTATTTTGTCTTCACCAATCCTCTACTTGGGTATATATATATATATATATATATATATATATATATATATATATATATATATATATATATATATATATATATATATATATATTTGGCTCTCTGTGCCGGGCCAGGAAATTTTCTCCCTTGAATCGATACTTCAAATATACAAAACAACCATTCATCTTTGCATGGAGTATTGCTGCCATATATGGACTGGAGCACCTTCTGCTTACCTCGGAGTTCTTGATAAGATCCAGAGACGGATATGTAATCTAATTGGCCCTGCTCTGGCGTCTCGTCTGCAGTCACTTTATCACAGACGCGACGTCGCCTCTCTCTGTCTTTTCTGCAAATACTTCCATGGTAATTGCTCCGATGAGCTGCTTTCACTAGTTCCCAGACTCCATGAATTCAAGCGCCCTACGAAGCTGACATCGCGCTCCCACCCTTACACTAGAGAAAGTTTTAAATGTAGCCGTCGCTTCTACTCTAATAGCTTCATACCTCGTACCTCTCGCCAGTGGAACACCCTTACCAATTACTGTTTCCCTGAAAGCTATAATCTCCAACTATTCAAATGTAATGTCAATCGACACCTCCAGTTACCTTGATCTACCCACTATCCTTCTCCTCATTCTTTCTTCTATCACTTCTATCCGCTCTCGCTCCAAATCTTCCGCAACCCCCTGCATCCTAGTGGCTTCACGCCTTGCTTGGGGCGTAATGCTTAAAAAAAATAAAAATATATATATATACCCAAATGATGTTATTCTACAGCATGACAATTGACATAGGAACACTTTTTATTACATGAATTGTTATTATATTAGATAACAAAATAACTCTGATATGAAGTGGAAAAAACCCATTGTTAGGTCAGCTGCTAAGAACAGTGGTTCACCGTGTGGCGTGAGACAGGTTTTTTCTCTCCAGATTCTAATTTATATATCTATAAGTCTACTTATGCTTACAATATTGCTGCCACTAATGGCTTGCTTCTCCTGAGATCTATCTAGAGAATGTTTATGAAATTCAAACAAGAACCAGCAATATTATTAGCCTTCATCTGGAATCTCGGATTCAATCATTTTCCCACCGCCGTAAGGTAGTTTCCCTATGTATTTTCTATAAATACTTTCATGGTAATTTTTTCTCTTGTCTGTGTTGTTTTATTTCTTTCCATACACAATTAATTGTACATATGGGACCTAGTTAGGTTTTCACGGAGTTTCTGAGGTATTACGGTGGATAAAGTAAGAATGGCAAGTAAGATTGTGTATATATTCTCTGCTTTGATTGGTTGACTCATAATTCAGTCCACCAATCAAAATACGGAATTATTTTCTGATCTCATGAATTGAAATGTACATGATATATTCAACATCTGGGTGTGGGTGTATTATGATGGCGAGCTTGGTTTTGTTTAATTTTTTTTATGACATATAAAATTCAATGGGTTATTTAATACGGACAAGACGTTTACAATAGATTTCTATGGATAGGATATGTATTCATTGTAAGATATAATTTTCTAGATCTGGTTTCATTGATGTATTTTTTTAGAGAGGGATTTTTACTAAGCGTCTGGTTTCATTGATATATTTCATTTGGTTTATATTTTTTTTGATAAGGCCCCAGTATATTATGAAATCATATTGTCATTCAATTTTGCTTTTTCGAAGAGCTCATACATGTTTATATTATAGCATTTTTATCTTTAGAGAGGAACGTCTTAACACTCGTTTAAATACATATTTAAGAGTGTAAGCCATTTTAAATGCTTGGCGTACTGATTGATCTTCGTTGGGCATCTCGAGGTGGTGTAATGCTGAGCAAGCTTGTCTCGCTAGATATGGTGTAAGCTATATTGTTGTATGTTTGGTTCAGTGTTTGTGGCTAGCTAAGTTAAACGTTAAGAGAGAAGAAGACCGTCCTTTTCTCTTCTCCCTCTTTTGGCCTTGTGTCACATTTCTGTATATACTCATAATAAATATTGCTCTTGTCTGTAGTGGCTAGAATTTGAAAATTATGCTCAGTACTAGAATGCGATACGGTCCCTCCATTTAAGAGTTGAGCTGACAAGATATAACCATAAATTCTATGCTAACAGTTTATTTTCTGGAACTTGTGGAATTACTTTCTGGCTCCATGCTTCCTAGATATATTTACTCTGAAGAAATGTAAATGCAATGTCAATCGCAAACTACTGTGTTCTCATATTCCATCTTCCTATGTCCCCACTCTTTAGTAATATTTCAGTTTGGTAGATCTTCTACAATCAGTAAATTGAAACAGACGAACCATTTTTTATTTTCATTTTAAGAGAGTGTATTACGTCTTTCGGATAATCCATTATTTAGATACTAACATGGAGATTCTGTATAAAGAAAATATAAAATCTTAATGCTGTTTTTTTTTTCAAATCTTCCAAACTCAACACTTTCTGCGTGTACAAAGTTTCATTTTATAAGTCACACAGACACAAAGAAATCGAAATTTATCTTCTTTTTTTCAGAAAATAACCCAACTTTCTTTAAACGTAAAATAAAAAAAAAATTCCTGTGGCGGTAGTTAAAAATTTAACTGATTACATATTTATTAATTAATATTAATAAATAAACAACGAAGTCTGTGCGTCCGTGGATCTGAAACCCCTCCAACTCGAGACACACTTGCTCTACATAGGCATATTATACCTTTTTTGAAATCAGGATGATATCGGAAATTAAAATCTGGCTTTAGTCTGTTACTTGAACATCCGTCATTAGGATTTCTCTTAGGGTAAGCGAGGAACAGTTACAAATTCAAATTTTATAATAACTGAAAAAAGTTAGCAATTTGAATGTTTTTAATTTATATTGAGGTAAAAGTAACAGAAAATCTTTGACCATTCACTGTTTCAATTAAATTCAGCTTACGATATCTTCCACACTTTGTGAATTGAAGAAATAAATTTTATTTCTTCAAAATGACAAGGAATCAGTGAAAGATTTTGTGGTGTCTGAAGTTCTGCAGAGTTCGTGATTTGAAAAACTGAACTAAATTCTATGGAGATTGTGATCTGAAGAAATCAATTTTCAGCCTGAACCGGTATTTCGACCCAATCAGAATTTTGTCTTATTCGAAAGTTCCGACTAAATCTAACATTTGAAGAGATTTTGAAGTTCGATGTATTAAATTGATAAATTCAAAATTATTATTGCTGTTTTCTAAGCTAGGACCAGAAATCCCTTTAATTTGGGACCGGAAGAGATCTTAAAAATCCGCATGGAGTGTGGCATTTAATCTAGTATTTAAATAAATTTAACTGGCATCACTTTTTATATCCAAACAATTATTTTCCAAACACCCTAATAGATGTCTTTATTAGAAATAATTAAATTTTATTTGGTGGCTTGAACTTTTCTATTATAAATCACCATGGTCTTTCATCATATTTTTAATAAAAATATATAATAGTACCGTTATTATTGTTAAATCTCTCATCTTCGGATATACAGACATGTATACAACGAAAGACATCATCTCAAAAGAGAAAATAGTTATTGTAATGAAATTGAATGGTGGGAACATATAATTAAATACTACAAAAAAAGTCGAACGGACATCAGAGAACAATCAAAAGGAAATATAAAAGAAGTTAAAAACAATGAAAAACACTTTTAGAAAGATTCAGAAAAATGAAACGTTCAATAAAAAAATATAATCGAATTAAGCAGATTCTATGAAGAATGTAAGGAGGCACGGTGGAGTAATTGATAGCGTATCGGACTGAGGAATCGGAGAATCGAGTTCTACTTCCAGTCGAATCCATTGCATTCAATTACGTACTAATAACCTTAGGAAATTTATGAGTCTTCTTCTGCCAGCGATATATAAATAGCAGCACTGGGTTCTATAGCCTTCATTTTCTGCAGTAGGCTAGCAACCGACTCACTTAAAAAAATGGCTTATTCTAGAAACCGCAACGGTATAATGCAGCCCTATATTGATCAAGGAATATATATATATATATATATATATATATATATATATATATATATATATATATATATATACCCTTGCATGAAGTATTGCTACCATATATGGTCTGGAGCCCCTTCTGTTTGCCTCAGGGTTCTTGATAGGCTCTAGAGGCGGATATGCAATACAGTTGTCCCTGCTCTGGCATCTCGTCTACAGTCACTTTCTCACAGACGCGCCGTCGCCTCTCTCTGTCTGTTTTACAAATACTTTCATGGCAATTGCTCCGAGGAGCTGCATTCGCTGGTTCCCAGACTTTATGAATTCAAGCGCCCTACGACGCTGCCATCCCGCTCTCACCCTTTCTTTTCATTTTTCATTTCAACTTTTGGAAGTAAAGTCTGATGATCCAGAGCCCTTTAAAAAGGTTGTGATGAAATAATTTCTTATTTGGAACCTAAAAGTGATCTGTTTTTATTCAAATATATTTGCTCTGAATTTACATTGAGCTCTCTGGATATCATCCTCCTTGGGTCTACCCATACGGATTTCGTAATTTTGCATAATATATATATATATATATATATATATATATATATATATATATATATATATATATGAAGAAACACGTGTTACGAATATAATAAGAGAAAAAAGACACATTATCTCCGAAAATTCCTCTGCAAATGTGAAGGCAAACAATAAAAAAAAAAACATAAAAAGAAATATTATATTTGCGCAATAATCACCAAGAAAATCATTTAATTTCCACTGGGAATTTCCTGAGAAAAAAATTAACACCATTTTCCTATATTGATGCAGAGCACGTTGCCGAATGGTTAGAAAGTTCGACTTCTAATCATGCAACCCGTGTTGGGATCTCACCAGAGTCGATTTGTCACGTATGTTACTTCTTGATGTCAACGGTTTGGGGGAAGAGATCTCAGCGTGCGACGCTCTGAAGAAACTAAGGATGCACGGATTAGTAATGGATTGCGGCTCGGATTGACGAATTCCACTCGGATCAATTACATTCAATTAGGCCCTATTATCCTTGCGAAAGGTATGAATCCTCTTCTTCTCCCCCTTTAGCTATATAAAAAATATCAGCAGAGGCTGGCTTCTATAGCATTGGGTGGCAAATGGGTTAGAAGAACTCTGATCCTCCAGGTTGGGGGCTGTGCAGTAGGCTAAGAAACTACCCACTTAAAAACCGGGATTGTTATAGGAACGATAATCATATCCTTTGGGAATTTAAGGAATTTAAAGTCATTATATATATATATATATATATATATATATATATATATATATATATATATATATAATAAAAGGCTTAAACACTAATATTCCATGGTCATAATTTATTCCATTGGAATCGTAAATACGATCCAAATCATCAGACCTACAAATTCAAAATATTGTCATTATATCTGTGTTGATGTATGCAACCATTTTCTTTTGATTTTATGAATCTGTTGTGTACATTTGTTTGTGAGAGCAGTAATTTTGTTAAGAATGGTGGAATCGGGAAAAAACCTGGGCGTAGATTAAAATTTGGGTAATTTTCTATGGCGGCACTCTCTAGAATTTTCCTTCTGAGTTTGTTTTCTTTTTTTATGAGTGTAGCATTTTTAAATCAAAATTATTGTTGAATTTATTTCTATGTATGACTAGTGCATTAGCTAAATTGTTTTTTTTTAGGTCCCTTTTGTGCTCATAAATGCGTTTTTATTTAAACTTCTACTTGTTTCTCCAATATATTGTGAGGAACAGTTTTGGCAATTTATCTTATAAATGACTGCTTCTGAAATATTATTGCTATTAATGTTTGAAGATGTTATTATATCCATCGGTTAAATCGGAGAAATTTTCATATATATATATATATATATATATATATATATATTAACATGTAACTTAAAATTTTGCATGAAACCGCATCTGAATCCGCATGTCCTATCACAAATATCACATTTCTCTTGCAGAACGTTTACGGTTTTGTAGTCAACTGCCATCATCCAAGTTACTCCTTAGACCAGCCATGAACAATCTCTGCCACAATTTGTACATGTTAGATCGAACTGCCTGCGATATATATAGTGCAGTAAAGATCGAATTTCTGTCCGCCCTTAAGCCCTGAATCGAGTTGGCGGAACCGTGCTATAAAAAAGGACAAGAATGCTTCTGACGGTGAAAATAGAAATATCATAACAAATAAAAAAAAGGCCGCTTGGTTAATTTTCGGTGGCTTTATATAATCGTTGATACAACATAATTAAACCTCCCAATCGGCCTCTCTATTATAACACTGTATCTCTTGCTTCTAAAACTTGGAGAATTTGGCATCGTGTGTATTGAGTGGTGGTGTGAGATGTAAAGTAAAGCAGGTGGGAGTTAAGAGAGTCGGAATCCCTGTAACTGTCACCGAAAATAGTACATAATTCTGCAAATTTGAAGTATTTAAAAAGAGAGAGTTACTTTTACTCACCATACAGATCTAGGTAAACTATCGGTATTTCCGAAAGTAACTCTTTATTTAATCTACGGGGTAGACTGTTCTAGTTATTATGGGCAATATTCAATATATAAATAAAATAATTAAGAATATAAATATTAAATTTTTAATTTGAACTTTTTGACAATATGGGACGAGAATACTGTTCCTTATTTCTTTTGATATTTGGCTTGCGTAAAACTGAATAATCTCCTCAGAGATGAAGAAGACACTTGAAATAGCATAAATTTCGTTCTAGAAATGTAGGCTGAGAATACTATGGACTAACCATTTGAGCAACGGTGGAAAAAACGGAAACAAAAATGACACTTATAAATAAAGTTACACAATGGCAGCAGTACTCCAATTTTGGTCTCATCTGCCCCCCCTAGTCAAGGGAATGTATAGCAGAATGACGACAGTAGAGGTAACAGGCCATTACCTCTAGTGATGGATCGCAGGGGCTAATTCCACTTGAAGTCGCGGTTGAGGTTAAGTCCTAACAGAGGCTCAACTCACTGGGCCTCATTTAGAATACAACCGTTCATCGGGACAGCTAAAGATTCAGGGTGTGCTCTGTTTCAGAGAATTGAAGTTCTTTCTTATTAAGAGAATATGGAAGGGATAAAGATATGACGTCACTCGAAGATACAGGTTCAAGTGATTTCGATGCGTATCCTATGACATCGCAGAAAATTTCTACCGAAGTCTGCCGTCTCTAGAAAAAAATCGTGAGATATGGTGTTTTCCTGATTGTGGACGATAACTTTGGTATTGATCCTTTCCGGACAATTGTTCGCCGGCTAGTGTGTTTTTAATCAGACAATCGGGAAGAGAAATTGTATGAATTAAAAGTCTAATATTGCGAAAAACATGTAATACACGAATATACTTTCATTCCCACAAGATAAACGGCATCCCCTTCTGCAATTGCAGACCGTTTTTTAAAGAGGCTTGGGAAAGGTATGAATCCTCTTCTTCTCCCCTATATAAAAATATCAGCACAGGCTGGCTTCTATAGCATTGGGTGGCAAATGGGTTAGAAGAACAACAACTCTGATTCTCCAGGTCGGGGTCTGTGCAGTAGGCTAACAAACTACTCACTTAAAAACCGGGATTTTTATAGGAACGATAATCATATCCTTTGGGAATTTAAGAAATTTAAAGTCATTTTATATATATATATATATATATATATATATATATATATATATATATATATATATATCTGTGTGTGTGTGTATGTGTGTGTGTGCGTGCGCGTGTGTGTGTGTATGTATTATTGCACATTTCGCTGTCTCCGGGTCAGTTTTTCTCGCTTCTATTTGTTCTTTTTTTTTAAGTACCATTTTTGTCGCCTTTAATATCGATTTATCAATTTTGTTTCTTTAAGTCATGAATCAACCAAACAACAACTCTATTTAGGTATCCACGTTTTTTCAGGTTCATTACAACGCTCACCTGACTTATGTGAAGTATCTCTGGAATGTCCCGTGTCATGTAACCTACACTGCCAATAACTAGCGTCTTGATTGAGTCTGAAATATCGGACATCTCTTTTATACAGATCATAATTGCTACTTCTTAACTTAGTGAATCGATTGTGAGACGTTCACGCTATGACACCATCTCTATAATTGGCACAAGACAATTATCTGATTATCCAATAATTTGTCCTTTTCGTAAATTAGCGGCAAATTATTAAAATGCTTCTCATTTGCCTTCATTTTCATTTCAATGTAAAAACGTGTTATATACCGTACCTATGAACACTAATGGGTACGTCCCAATCCTCATAAATACGTTGGAGACTATTGTAAGTAGGGGGTGTAATATGCTGTCTAAGTAGAGTAGTCCAGCACTAGCAGTGGTTTACCTACTTCACGCCGCTGGCGAGTATTGTATTTTGTTGATGTTATGAAGATTACTATTTCATTTCTAACCTCCTTTTTGGTTATTCCTCATTCAGTAACACTTTCAAGGTTACAACAAAACGTTTAAATTTCACAAACCACTCGCTTATCGTATAAAAAAGGTTTGACATGTCAGAACATGCATATATAAAGTATCCAGACATATGAATATGCAAATATATCAATAACCAAATATAGGAATTTATGTAATAAATTTTACGTGCGAAACGAATTCAAATGCTCAAACGCCACGGTATGAAAAACGCTAAGACTTTATGTTTCAGCCCAGTGCGAATTTATGTATATGTTTGTGTGTGTATTTAATATCTGCAGGAATTGTAAGGGAAGTTTGCAAAAATCGGAGACAGAGAGAGTGAAACAGAGATTTTCTAGGCAGTGTGAATACATGAATTATTACTCGGAGTGATTGCCAGCTTCACGCTTCGATGAAACCTTCAGGTTATTTTTTGAGAATACATGGTGAAACTGAGAGATATATCAATATAGAATGCGATGAGCAAATTGTCGCTATTTTATATTTTTAATTCACACCGCCAAAAATTTGTCATTCGCCCCGGAAGCTCCAGTCTAATCATTTCAGATTGTTTGGGTGTTAATCTGACGAAAGAGCAGAGCATTTGGAAAGAGTTGAGGAGTCTAATGTTGATAACGAAGTTAGAGAAGTTCGGAAAACACAGATTGCTTGTTCTGATAACAAAAGAATTTGTCAGTAAGGACCTCATTTAAAATAAACATATACCATCCTGAGTAAAATAGAAATTAATAAAAAAACAAGGTCTTGTAGGTATTTAAATGACCCACGTCTTAGCGCCTACATGAAAATTTATATATTATTAAATTTCTTAAAAATAAAGATTTATTAATTCAACGAAAAGAAATAACTGCCTTTCGTACGCATTGCGTTATGTTCAATTTAAAACAAAATAAATAAATAAAAAAAAAACTTTCATTATATATTTATTATTTAATTACAAATAAAAAATGCGTACTTAATTCTTAAATTTTTAATTTTAATTTTAACAATACCATATCTAATGTACCATTAAACATAATAAATATACCAAGTTTGATATTTATAATTAAAAATAAAATAAGATTTAATCATATTTGAAGCCCCTTTGATACAGCCCCAAATACACATTATTTACATTATTCGGACTATTGTCCTCATCTTTGTCGCCATATTTATCACGTTCCGGCCTTCTTTAGGTGGTTGGAATTTCGAACTGAACCTTTAATTTCGCTCACTGGGGTAAACTGTTCTAATTCCACGTGCCATGTTTAATGGATGTCAGTTATCAGTTATCTCCTGATAATTTCCCTCTGAAAGCTCTCCACTGCCTTAACCGGGTATTGAACTCACACTCTTTGGGTCCTGTCACTAGATCTAACCAACGCCTTTATCCACTGTGCCATGTCTCCTTGAGCCGTTGGTTAGATCCAGTGACAGGACCCGAAGAGTGTGAGTTCAATAAAGTAATAAGCAATAAAGTAGTTCAAATATTATGCATTTTTCCGAAACGCTTTTTGCCACATCTTCAGCCATTTTCACCGGTGAAAATATAGATTAAGGACAATATTTGCACCCACTTAGTCTCACTGTATGGGACAATATTACAATAATTGAAATCAAATAGAAAATTTATCAAATTTTCCTTGTCGGTCACATTCAACTAAACATGTTTTAAGAAATATCTGATGACTAAATAAATATTAATATATATATATATATATATATATATATATATATATATATATATATATATATAGATAGATAGATAGATAGATAGATAGATATTAATGCATATTTAGGTAGCTGACATTCTATATCTATCTATCTATATATCTATCTAACTATATATATATATATATAAAATAAAA
This sequence comes from Acanthosepion pharaonis, assembly GCA_903632075.3. Taxonomy (NCBI): domain Eukaryota; kingdom Metazoa; phylum Mollusca; class Cephalopoda; order Sepiida; family Sepiidae; genus Acanthosepion; species Acanthosepion pharaonis. The sequence continues at coordinate 818,512 of CAHIKZ030000561.1, read as the reverse complement.
ACATAGAAATATAAGTTAGATATATATAATCTGCACGCATCTACCGTAAATTAAATTTTGTATATCTTTATATTCTCGCTTCTGGTCCAATATTGTCTGGGTCGTGATCTTATCGACTTTTTAGAATCGTGATTATGCTTTTTACATTTCCTTCTTCGTTTGAACAACAACAAAAAAGTTGTTTACTGCTGAAATCTCGAGCATGTCACCGAGATTACATCCTGAAAAGAAGAAGGCTGATTACAAATGTGTGAATGAATGGGAAATAATTCGAAAAAAAGAAATATGTATGAAATATGATTAAAAGAAAAATAATGATCAGAAAATGGTTAGATGCGCTGGAGAATTTCAGTAACAAAAAAAAAATGAAGAATTGTGGCGTAAATTTACACAAATGAGAACCAATTATATGTCATCATCTTTTACCCAGTTAGAGCATATTGCGCTTCTGTAGTCACTACAATCTCTCAATTGCAGACCCTGGTACCATTCAAAGCAGAACAGTGTAATGGTCTGCCGGTTCTTTTAGCACCAAAGAGGTTGAAGTTACCCGCTCCTTCCTCTCAGAATTTAAAGCCAACTTCAATTAACTTTCTTTCTGGCTAATGTTCTTTTATTGTCCTTTCTTTTGAATAATGTAATCACATTTTATTTGACTCCCAATAACTCCTGGCATCTGAACATCTTTATTGCCTTTCCTGGCGTGAAATGATTAAAACTTCTTTTGTCAGATTACCAAACATTAAATCCTGAACCATATCACATATATTGCGTATCTGTAAACCTACCACATATATTGCGTATATTTAATTAATCTGGAAATATGACAGATTTGAATTCAGAGATTTACTTCAACTACGCCGGTTGCCAACCAAAGTTATAAGGACCCGTTTATTCTGCTAGTTACCCATAGCCCGGGAGAAGAGATGGGTTCAAACCTTTCCCAAGGTTATTAGTACGTAAGTGAACTCGAAACTTGGTTCTATTATTCGTCAATTCCAAACGTAATCATTTTACTCCATGAGGACTCGGTCTCTTCCCCACTGGCAAGACGTTACATTTGTTTATCTTTCCATATTAATTATTTTGATAGTCTTCCCTTTTTAGTAACACGTCTTTACAAAGTTAAGCGCAGTAGTAGATTGGCAGCTAGTTCTAATTTTGAATGTATAATGTAATCATAAGATCTATGCCAACAGTATCATGATTCACACATCTCGTTTGTGGATCCCTCTTCCGCCATCTTGTTTTCTGGTCAACTTCTCTTGTTCACAAACGTTTATCTGTCTTCTCAATTTATTTTCTTTTATTGATTTCTCTCCTTAATAATGTTTTTTTTTTCTTTTCCCATATTCATTCACGCCCAGGTAATATCCATCTTTCTTTCGGGCATTGAATATTGCTGCAATATCTCATCTAGTTTTTCTACTATAGCACCCGGGAGTCCTGTCAAAATATAAAGAAGCATGCGCAATGAAATCAGTACTGGTTTGGCATCCTGGATTCAGTCACTTTCCAAATACCTTTATGCGGCTTTCGTTCTATCTTTTCTACGAATATTTTCATGGCATATCTCATGATAGGCTTTCCCCACTGGTGCCTCAATAGCATGGTTTTAAGCCTACTACTGGATTGGCAATTAGGTCTCATTATTTTACTGTTGAACTAACGAGATTCAGTTGTATGTTCCATTCTAATAGTTTTTTTTCTTACACTGCTCGCATGTGGATCCCTCTTCCGTTTTCTTGCTTTCCTACCACATATAATATGAATAAAATTAAAGGCAACGTCAATCAACTTTCTTTCTAGCTCATGTTCTTTTATTGTCCTTTCTTTTGAATAATCTAATCACATTTTATTTCACTCCCAAAAACTTCTGTCATCTGAACGGCTTTATTGCCTTGCTTGGTATGAAATGATTAAAATTTCTTTTGTTAGATAACCAAACATTAAATCCTGAACCATATCGCATATATTGCGTATCTGTAAACCTATCACATATACTGCGATCTGGAAGTCATTAAAACTGACATAATAATAATTTATATTCGTTTATTAATTATTTAGAAAATGTATTAGAGGTGGAAAGCACGAGATATAAGTCATAATCAACTTCCGCTTTGTGGAACCAGTTGTAATGACAAGTGAATCATACTAAATGCGTGTCATTTAAGTATGAATTTGAAGAAAAAGATAATGTTCACAGCGAAAGGTAATGCGTTCACAAGGATAATGAAACGGACCTTAAAATATTTGCTATATGAGAGAAATAAAATTCTTGGCCAGAGATGGCATAGTCAATGTATTATTCATTTTGAGTTCTTAAAATTCATTTTAACAATAAATGAACGTTTAAAAGACTATTAGCTGCAAAGTGTCCATAGTTTCTTTTGTCTAATACACCTTGTGCTCGTCAGTCGGAAATAAAAAAAAAACATGTTCTAGAGCACACCGCATTAAAATCTAGAACAAAATAACACGGGGAAAAATACTAATTCGGTTGGAATTTTTCCTTCATCCTCTATAATATCCTGAGTGAGCATTAACAGATTATTACGTTTCGATGGCGGAAAAAAAGGCTTTGATGGGGAACATTTTCTCTAATGAGAACCAGATTCCTCGACACATTTGGGGATTTTTCTCAACCCTGGGGAATTTTACTCAAATGATATTGAATATTTATCAGTTATGTGACATTACTTTCCAAATAATATTGGATATATCTAAATATATAAAGGGTAAACTATGTCTGTCTGTCCGTGCATCTGAAATACCTCTAACTCTACATAGATATATAATAAATTTTTGGAATCAGGATGATCGCGGGATGCAACCAGTGTTTGAACAACCACAATTGGGAATTGTGTCAGGATGAGAAGGGTTAGGGTTAGGTTACAAATTCAAAATTTAAAATAATGGAAAAAATTAGTAATAATTTTAAGTAACATTAAATTTGTGAATTTTTTTTTTTTTTGTCTCAAATTCAATTTAAGTTATCTTCAAAACTTTGTAAATTGAGCAAATGAATTTTATTTCTTCAAAATGCCAATGAATCAGAGTTAAAATGTGAGGTTTCGTGAGGTTTCTAAGCTACTCAGAGTTTTTGGTCTGAAGATCTCAACTTAATTGAATTTCCAGAGTTTAGGATTTGAAGAACTCAAATTTCGGCCTGAACTGGAAGTTCCGCCCAAATGGAAGTTTCGTCCCAAATCGATATTTTGAGTGGAATTAGACTTATAGCCGGAATCAGAGTTAAAGTGAGGTTCTGAGGTTCCATGGAGTGAATTGAGGTATTCAAAGTTATTTCTTTGGAATTCTCATTGTAATCTTCTAAGCTGGACTAGAGATCAGTTTAGTTTTGGGCCAGAGGTACAATTAGACCTCCGCAGGAATGAGGGTTTTAAACTAGTAACTCAATAAATAGGAAATGTACTAAAATTTTTGTTAGAATAATTCAATAAGCAAAAACAGAAACTACTTATGGCTTCACTTACTACACTGCTGATATTTAATTCAGCTTACGACGACGAGCGGTACGCAAGAAAACAAGAAATCGAATTACGTTTCGTTATACAATTAAATATATGAATGATTTTACTCTGTGTTTATAAATCGGAGAATATTTCAAAAATATCCAGCTATCCAACTTTAAAACCAAAAAAATTGCCATAAATCCAGATCAGTGGACGTTGTATTCATATTCTTAACAAATTTCCTGCAAATTAGTAGCCAAATCACCGTTCCCGAACATTTCCTTTAATAATTTTCTTATATTTCAGAATTTAAAAATAATTCCGCAGACAATATCATTTTATTTACGGTAACTGGATGATTTAATGATTGCCTTAATCTGTTTGCGCCGTTCGATAGAGTGTGTTTGATAAAATTGCACTTTTATCGCGGTCACAATCGCCTAATGGCGTTTAGGCTTGGAACAAATTAAGCATCTCTCCTCAGGCGAATAAACTACATTTCGTCTTTCAGTTTTTTCTCTGTCCTCTGACAGAGGGTAACTCATTTGAGTCTCTACCAGTGGGGGAAAAGCTGTCGTGGTAGTACCTCACTCATTGCACTGGGGGGTAGTAATAATAATGTCATCGTAAACAAGGGTTTTCAGGGCAGGGCTATTGCACGGGCGTTAAACTGATTTTGTGTCACATTCAGATAACGTGTGCCTGCATGAAAATGCAGTCACTTTTTAGCCTTTAGATGGGATCAAAGTGTAGTATCTCCCCCCTTCGGGCGGATAAGCTACATTTCATCTTTCATTTGTATTTCTGCCTTCACATTGAAAATATTATTCAGACATGACCGGACTCAGGAATGTTCCTATATAATTACTCTAAACATTGGAGATCGGTATTAATACGAATATTAGCACAACTGACAGCTGTAAGGGCTTGGCCATTTTTGGATCTGGCCCCACTGCACGCGTCGGGCTCCTCATAATTAACTGACCTTGTGTCACATACTGCCAGCGTGGGTCAGCAAAAAATACAGTCGATTCTCGGACTTTTGTCTAGGATCAAAGAGCCGCGTCTGTTCTTCTCAGCTTAATCTAATTCCCTATATTCTTTTTTTATCTCTCCTTCTTTCTTTTATTTTCTCACTGAAATCAAATTTTTTTCACTTTCTCCACGCTATCAAAACGGAATAATCCATTATTTATGAGGTGTTGGCAATGAAACGTTGAACAAAACTATCTCCCCTTCTTTTTTCTTTCCTTTCATTTTATCAGTGAAACATAGTGATATCGTTCCCCTCTTTCCACGCCATCAAAATCTTATTGAATATTATTGAATATTATTTATGAGGTATTGACAGGGCGTAACGGTCGTACGAACTAAAGAAACGGGGACATTCAGAATTAGAAAAGGATGTTTGTGTGCGTGTCTTTTTTTTTTTTTTATTAATGTTCACCTAATACACGGTTTAAGTCATATTGAAGGTAGAAATTTACTAGATGTTGGAATGTTGTATGGGGAGAATGTTCCATATTATGAGGATATGTAGGATAGATAACGATTGGCCCTCAAGTGGAAGAGGGCAGGATTGCAGTGATCAGGGAAGCGTCCCCTTGTGAATTCGCTCCAAATTGTAATAGTTCAAGGAAAGGTGTTGGCTGTATAATAGTCTCTGCTTACCCATAGCATTTGAAGGGCATAAGGATGAGTTGATTCGGCGCAAGTGGCATGGTGGATCCGAGCTGTGAAAATCTGGACTGACAGCATCAAGGAATACAGACATGAAAATATTGATATGATGAGTTAGAAGCTAGTCAGGTTTCGTCTTTGGGAAAAATTTGAAAAGTGGAAAATATTCTATGAGCAATAAGGTCCGGCAGCATATACGATGTGCATTCATGATGTTTTTGAAATATATTGGGATACACAATTATGGGGTTCATAAATTGAAAGTATTTAGTATATAACTACTTCACATCTAAGTTGACTTGCCAAGTTTTGTGATTCCACTTTGAAGTAGACAGTTGTAAAAGCTCTTTTAACACACGCTACTAAACACTGCTTGTCATAGCGAACAAGTTTGCAGAATGTTATCAGGACGTGAAGAGAATTTGTAAGCTCGCTGTGCAATAAAGTTTAGTGTTAAAATGTGCAAAAAATGCTGTACAAATATAAGAAATGATCCAGAATGCTAAAGGATTAACTTTTATATTCCGATCATTTCTCACGAAAATGAAAGCTATTATAAATAATGTAACCATTTTAAAGCAACTCTATCAAATTCCTTCAAAAATAGCTTATCACGTTTGGTTTTATGAATACGCCTCAACGGGTGCGCAAGATCGCCTTATCAGGCGTATTATAACTTGGGCTCATGACAAGTTTCACGTCTTTCAACATCATACTTGTTAACAGCTTACGGTCAAATCACGCTGAAAACACCGGTTCTCGTTCGATCACCGAAGTTAAGCATCGTAGAGCCAGGTCAGTACTTAGATGGGGGACCGCTTGGGAACACCTGGTACTGTAAGGCCCCAAAGTCCAACCCTTACCACACAGTCGGTGGGGGGGTGTAAAACGGTAGTGTCAGAGCTATGCCGCCCGGAACTTCGTTCCTAGTAGGGCCACCCAAGGCGGACAGGTCTGACACACACGCCGGCTAACAAGGGCTCTGGTGAAAATCCAAGGAGCGTCTGCATCGGTAACCGGCGGCTTCTGGTCGTTCTGCGTCTCTGCGTCTGTGGGAATCCCGCGGCAAGCAAAAACGTTATCCGAGTAGGCCTGGGTACCCTACTTCTGTAATTTATCCCAAGAATATTCTTCTCATAACAGGAAGAAGCCGGCTCAATCCGCCCAGGGTGAATGCCGCATCAGTACAGTAGTACGGTATACTTGTTAACCCAAGAGGCCCTACCGAAACAATACCTATTCCGGCAGGCGATCCTGAATCAAATTACCACCACTTAGTGGTAATTTGATTCAGGATCAACAACAACGGGCATATATATATATATAACTGCGACTGGTGATCAATCAGAAACGGCCCAAGTTATTTCATGGTCAGCCAAGAAGAGACAAAAAGTGAACAAACTGAATGCTCATCTTTTCCCTCCTAGGGTCCAAAATGCGGAAAGCCCCACTCTCTCAACGGACACTGTTTGACATAACAGCTAATTTCTACTTGTCGCCAGGAAAGCCTTTTTTATATCTCCTATGAAACGATACTTTATTAAAAAAGTATTCATACACATTCTTTGATCGTAGTAAATACTGTCATAAATATATAATGACCTAAAATAAATAAATAAATCAATTAAATTTACAAAAATTTCACTGGTTACAATCTGTCTATAAGGTGGCATGATTAAAAAAAATATCTTCAAAAGCATATAATGAAAAATATGAAATTTAAATTTAAAATCCAAACCCACAAAATATTTTGAACGTTTTTAAACACGAGTCAATAAATACCGTTATTCCCCATGCTTAAATTCGTCTTTTTTGTAAAAAAAATGTTAAATACGGGGTGCGTATTATGCACAGATAGAAAAATATTTTAAAAATCGCCGTAACATAAAATAAGAATTATCATAAAACTAAATTAGAATTATTTTATTCTATGTTTAAAACCATCTTTAAATAAGAGTAGGAAACGCAGGCCGTAATGAAATTAGAGACGTACAATTTATAGGGTCTGATCATCAAACATGGGTGTGTATTACGCGTGAATAGAACCATTTTTCCAGACTTTCAGCACAGTTTTAAGGGATCGTATTATGGAGGAAGGCGTAGTATACATGGGGAATTACGGTATATATATATATATATATATATAAATATATATATATATATATATATACCGAAGTATATAATTGGTATATACGGAATGAATTCCAATAACCAACAATTACTATTCTTAAAAGAGTGCTCAATACAAAGTAGATCAGATATACTTATTATTTATAAAAAAAATTATAACATAAGTATGTTATAAAATCACTACAAAAATAGCCATTTTGTTTCAACACACTCGGTGTCTTATCAAGTGATGATGTTTCAACATCATCACTTGATAAGACACTGAGTGTTTGAAACAAATGGCTATTTTGTAGTGATTTTATAACATACTTATGTTATAATATTTTATAAATAATAATTATATATATATATATATATATAAAAAAGAAATATGTTGTAGTGGTTCCAACGAGAGAAAAGTATGTATATTGAAAAGAAGAGGGGTGCCGCAAACGTTTTTGGTTGTAATGTGGATTTATTGAGAAAAAATATTATACTTTGTTTTACATAATTTCACGACACGTGTTTCTGGTCTGGTCTCGCAACCGTCTTCAGGTGAAAGTGGAGATTTTTACATATTATTAAAAATAATTAATTTTTCTTCATGTTCAATGTGGAATATTCTCGATATGAGACATTCTGTTTGTGTGTTGGCAATCCGAAAGAAAATTCGGATTGCCAAAACACAAACAGAATGAAAACATTTTATAAAATATACATACAACAAACTATTTCCTAAGAAACTGGCATATTTCTCACAGGGTTCTACACTATTTTCGTTCTTCAATTTAAAACTATTTTGGCGAGATCAACATGAATAGTGATCCGAAAGTGTAAGGCCAGTTAATTTCGGCGTGTGTAATAGGGCATCCCAGAAAATAAGTACCAATTTCCGCCAGTGCTGTAAACAAACAAATGTCTATTTAACAATAAAGACCAACACTTTCAATGTTTTTATTTTCCCTTTGCATATCTTTCGATATATATTGTTGTAAGCAATCCACTTTTTACTGCCTGTGATTATTTTTTCTAAAATTCAACTTTTTAATACATTGTGCATAAAATCCCAAATGGAAATTCAGTCCATAAAATATTCCTCTGTCAAATTGTTAGGTCGCAAAACATTATAACAATTTATGGATACGAATGTTTTAAAAAAAAATATAACATTCATAGTAGACATGTCGAGTATCACGGCATCATTTCTTTTTATTCAAGGTTTCGATTTGGTCCACATCAACTACTGCAGATCTGTCAGCCTTCCTGTTCAGAGCCTAGCGAGCTGCATACTGAAAACTATCTCAGCTATAGCACCCTTCACCTAAACGACGCATATCTATTTTGCTATTTAATTTTTTCCAGGTTAAAAATGAAACCTATTTTTATCCCTTTTCAAAACAATTTAAATTCACAATCGCGAGGCCAATCATATAGAGTAAGACATTGGCATATTACCTTTCAGATTATATATATATATATATATATATATATATATATATATATATATATATGTGTGTGTGTGTGTGTGTGTGTGTGTGTGTGTGTATGTACACACACACCCATATATATATATATATATACATACATACACACATATATATATATATATATATATATATATATATATATATATATATATATATATACATGCGCGGAACTTATTGGAGAACGCTTAATATTAGTGATAGAGTTAATATATTTAGTTAGATTGATGTGAGTTTGGTTTCATTCTTTCGTGATCGTTAAACAAACTGATTCATTTTTAAAATTTTGGATTGATATGGGGTTGCGTATATAGGTGTTTTATGGAAGTGGGATGAAAAATTGGCGACGTGACGCCACTCTTACTTACGCAAACATACATACACGCCCGTACGTCCATGGGTGTATGAGCGTCTATGTATTTTTGCGTAAATTTGAGTCACGACGACACATTTTCGTCCGTGAGGAGAATGTCCAGCACTCACTGCCATATAGTACGACAGATATCAGAGAGGTCAGTACGATTTCCTTTGTTTCTAACGAAGTTTTTTTTTCTCTTGCTTAATAATCTGCTTAGCTTTTGGAAGGCATATTTGACTATCACAATGCGCTTTCTGGTTTCAGTGTAGCACTTTCTCCTTATGTTAAAACTCTTCGCAGATTATATCTTTTCTTTTATGGAATATGTAGCAACAGACACCGGCATTCAGAGAATTTCTGCCCATAGGGATTCATTGTTATTTATTCGGCATAGCCAGGAAACCACTTAAAAGAAATTAAACTCGCAAGAGGAACCGTTTAGATTGTTAGATCAGCTTCGTAAATACTACAATTTATTTGATGTCATCCAAGACTTTATTAAAAAGCAATATATAGAATGTAAGAATCCAGTCATTTTGTGGAATCACTGAACTAAGATATACGAGACTGACTCAAATAGAAGACTTTATAAGACATTTTACTCCAGTGCTCAAATTATGTGCAATTTCTGTTAAAAGCAAAGGGCTTAATGTGTCACAAAGAGATTAATGTTCATACATGAATGATGTTTTTTAACCAAATTCCGTTTCTCTTTGATATTTCTCAGATATTTTTTCGAATTGTTCTCTTTATTGATGTTTGTATTTTTTTAGTTTCTTTTCTTTTGTACCAGTTTATATATTTCTCTATTCTTATCTTTCTTTTTTTTTTATCTTTCAAGATTCTCCTTTTATTGATTTTTCTCTCATTACCTACATTTCTCTGCAAATGTCATGGTTTCTCCCCCTTTCTTCCTTTTCTCTTTCTTTCTCTTTAATTGTCTTCATTTCTTCCTCTTTCTTCCATTTCTTTTTTTCTTTCTTTTTCCTTTCCATTTTTTTTTTTTTCAATTGTCTTAATTTCTTCCTCTTTCTTCCATTTTTTTTCTTTCTCTTTAATTGTCTTCATTTCTTCCTCTTTCTTCCATTTCTTTTTCTTTCTCTTCAATTGTCTTCATTTCTTCCTCTTTCTTCCATTTTTTTTCTTTCTCTTCAATTGTCTTAATTTCTTCCTCTTTCTTCCATTTCTTTTTCTTTCTCTTCAATTGTCTTCATTTCTTCCTCTTTCTTCCATTTCTTTTTCTTTCTCTTCAATTGTCTTCATTTCTTCCTCTTTCTTCCATTTTTTTTCTTTCTCTTCAATTGTCTTCATTTCTTCCTCTTTCTTCCATTTCTTTTTCTTTCTCTTCAATTGTCTTCATTTCTTCCTCTTTCTTCCATTTCTTTTTCTTTCTCTTCAATTGTCTTCATTTCTTCCTCTTTCTTCCTTTTCTTTTTTTCTATTCGATTGTATTCATTTCTTCCGATTTCTTCCTTTTTTTTCTTTCTCTCCAATTGTCTTAATTTCTCCCTCTTTCTTCTTTTCTTATTTTCTTTCTTTCTCTCTTATTGATTTCATTCTCCCTCTTTCTTCCATTTTTCTTTTTACTTTTTTTTTCTGTCTATTTTTCTTTCTTTTGCCATTCTTTCTAGAGACCTTCTTTTATTTATTTCTCTCATTACCTCCATTTTTGCTTTTTTCTTCTTTTTATTTTCTTTATTTTGTTTTTCTTTCTTTTTCTATTTCCCTCTTTTTATCTTATCTTTCATAATCTTCCTTTCTCTCTCTTTCTGCATTTTTGAATTTTTTCCTTTTCTTTCTTTCTTTCTCTTTTTCTTTCTTACTTTCCTTCTTTCTTTCTTTCTTTCTTTCTTTCTTTCTTTCTTTCTTTCTTGTTTGCTTATCTTCTACGTTTAAATTTATTTTCCTCTTGTTTCCTCATCACTGTCTTACTGTATTCATTTTTTCTTTCTTTTTTTCTTTTTTTTCTTTCTTTCCAGTTGTCTTCGTTTCTCCCTCTTTCTTCCGTTTCTATTTTCTTTCTTCATTTCCTATTTCCTTTCTTTCTTTTTGTTTTCTCCTTTTTCTTCCCTTCTTATTTTCTTTCTTTCTTTCTTTCCAATTGTCTTCATTTCTTCCTCTTTGTTACATTTTTCTTTCTTTCTTTCTTTCTTTCTTTCTTTCTTTCTTTCTTTCTTTCTTTCTTTTGCCATTCTTTCTAGAGACCTTCTTTTATTTATTTCTCTCATTACCTCCATTTCTGTCTTTTTCTTCTTTTTATTTTCTTTATTTCGCTTTTCTTTCTTTTTCTATTTACCTCTTTTTATGTTATCTTTCATAATCTTCCTTTCTCACTCTTTCTCCATTTTTTATTTTTCTCCTTTTCTTTCTTTCTGTTTTTCTTTTTTCATTCTTTCTTGTTTGATTATCTTCTACTTTTAAATTTATTTTCCTCTTTTTTCCTCATCACTATCCTACTGTATCCCTTTCTTTTTTATTTCTTACTTTCTTTATTTCTTTATTTCTTTCTCTGGTTGACGCTTCATTTTATACGTTTTTTATATGATTTAGGCCGATTTTTATCAGTCTTTAATTCATTCGAGTTTTTTATTACCTATGATTGCACACTTTGTTAATCTCAATTTTCATTTTTTCTCTCTTTTTTCTTTCTTTCTCCCCTTTTAATTTTATATCCATTTTTTCAATTTTCACCCCTTTTCTTTTTCTCTCTCTCTCTTAATAACTGTATTTCTTTTTGTTTCTCGCGTTTTTAATTTTATAGTCTCTTTCTTTCTTTTTCTCTTTCTGTTCATTATTTGCTTCTTTCATTTATTTCTTTTTTGATTTTATGTTTAATATCTTTAGAACTGACTTATGCAAATCATTATTTCATTCCTTTGTTTTTTTTCTGTTACCTCTTCCCTGTGTTGCATCAGGAAATTTTATATTTAGGTTCTTTCATTTTAAAAATTAAGTTTCATTTTACTTTCCGTTCTTTTTCGTTTTCATTTTTCCTTCCTTCCTTCCTTCCTTCCTTCCTTCCTTCCTTCCTCTCGTCCTTATTCACGGGCTTCCCTCCTTACTGCTGACCTTCCTTCCTTCTTTAATGTCATCCTTCCTTCCTTCTTTCCATCTTTCCTCCCTCCCTCCCGTCATTCCTTCCTTCCTTCCTCTCGCCCTTACTTACTGGCTTCCTTTCTTACTACCTACCTTCCTTACTTCTTTAATGCCTTCCTTCCTTCCTTCCTTCATTCCTTCATTCATTCCTTCCTCTCGTCCTTATTCACTGGCTTCCACCCTTACAGCCTAGCTTCCTTCCTTCCTTCCTTCCTTCCTCCCCTGTCATTCCTTCCTTCCTCTCACCCTTACTTACTGGCTTCCTTTCTTACAACCTACCTTCCTTCCTTCTTTAATGCCTTCCTTCCTTCCTTCCTTCCTTCCTTCCTTCCTTTATTCATTCATTCATTCCTTCCTCTCGTCCTTATTCACTCGCTTCACCCTTACAGCCTAGCTTCCTTCCTTCTTTAATGCCTTCCTTCCTTCCTTCCGTCATTCCCTCCTTCCTCCCGTCCTTACTCACTGGCTCCCTTCCTTACTACCTTCCTTCCTTCTTTAATGCCTTTCTTCCTTATAGACTTTCTTTCTTACTACCTTCATTCCTCACTTACTGTCTCCTTCCTTTATGTCTGTCTGTCTTCCATCCTTCCTTCCTTCGTTCATTCCCTTATTTCTTGCTTCTTTCCTTCCTTCCTGCCTGCTTTCCTTACTCACTCCTTTCCTTTCTTCTTTCCTTCCTTCCTACCATCCCTTCCTTTCCTTCTATATTTCCTACCTTATTACATCTCTTTCTCTCTACAACTCCTCTCACATTTTGTTATTCCACCTTTCCTTTTTTGTTCTATGTTCATTAAACTTTTTTAAAAATTTTCTCACCTTTTTTTGTCTTTTTAAATCTTTCTTCTCTTTCTTTTTATCTATTCGATATGCCTTTTGTCCTATTTTCTCTTTCTCTATTTAAAATAACCACTTGTGTTGCTCCTTTCATATCACTTATGTATTCTTTTCCTAGGTTTCTCTTTCCAAAAAGAACATTTAATGAACAGAGCCGGTTCATTCGTCGTATTTAGCTGAAGACATTTTCCGCCACTGACATTAATTAACGGGAATACAGTCAAAGAACGTACGTCTCATCTCCCCCACCCGCAAAAAAAGACAAAAAAACCTGCAACAACTGCAAAATAAAGCAGAACGAGACCAGATCTTCAACTCATCTCTCGAGACAACGTTTAATTGATATTTTATTCTATTTTGTCGAATTTACTGATTCTTTTTATTCTTTTCTAATATTATTGAACAAGCTCTCGACGAAGAATTTTCTAATAACAACAGACCAAATCAACTATTGTGAACAGACCAGAGGAACGAAAACAAAAAGAAAATGAAACAAAATTACTGATAGGAGTTTCGGACTTGTTCGCTTAAAGACAATTAACTTAACAACAGAAGCTGAAAATTTCTCATATATATATATATATATATATATATATATATATATATATATATATATATATATATATGAGAGAGAGAGAGAAAGCGAGAGATCATTGAGTGTATATGCTAATGAATAAAAACTCATTTATTTTACCCAATATATATATATATGTTTCAAATTGGCCTTGTGACACATCTAAGCTGGCTTAGAAAATCATTATATATATTTCAAATTTTAATATCTAAAATGCAACCAAAGACTAGAACCCATTTCGCAGTTGCAAGTTCTAGATGCAACCGAAAGTTCTATGTTAATAGTTTCTTCTCTAGAACTTCGCATTTGTGGAAGTCTCTGTCTCGCTCATGTGATTCCAGTCAAATTGATCTTCAAAATTTAAATTGGGGTGTCAATCGTTATCATCTGTCTTCTTTAATCCCATTCTTTTATTGTTCTCTCGCCTTAATACTGTTATTAATATCCTCATATTCTTTCACACTCAGTACCTGCTTCCCATAATTGCGTCACAGTGACTTGATTGATCTACCTGGGTGAAATGATAAAAAATAAGTTTCTTTCTTTCTTAATTTCTGGTAGCTCTTGCTGGCATTATTTAAATTATTTACATTCGAAATAATTTCTGTATTTTCGTTGGTATTATCACATTCTATTGCCATTAGCTTTCAGTTCATCGTCCAGTGACTGTCAATACATATAACCTTTCCAGTAATGAGGGTGAGCAGCAGAAAGAATATTCGTAGATTCTGATTCCTCATTACAGACATTAATGTATCCGTGATAAAATATTAGCTTTATAAATGAAAAGAACAGAACAGCCTAAAAAAAAGTAACGACAAACATGTCCTGTTCTATAATACATATTATTGTTATTCTGATAGATACATAGTTTACACTACTTTATTTCACACAGAAAATAGGTAGTGAAAAATAGATGAAAATTCAGTTGGTCTTTCTTGCAATATTCCCCTAAGCGGAAAAGAGGCAGATCTGTGGTGTCCTTTTTGTGCCAGCTCAGAAAATCTTGATATCTCTGTTCATTCTACTGACGCGTGCTTGTCATGTCCGTAATTTCTGCAGGCTACATGGCAATTGGCGTGGGCAAGGACGTGTTGTCGCCCAGCGTGCTAGCAAAACAAAACAAAAAAAAAAAAAAAAACTGGCTTTCGTCACTCTTTGAACTAATGAATCTCCCGGTCGTACTTTGACCCTCTTGACTTCATCTTAACAAAAGGGAGATAATCGCGTGTTGCATAGCTTCGCAATAATATCGAACAAAACCATTGATCTAATCAAATCTTATTATCATCTAAGTTGAAAAAAAAGTTGGCAAGTCAACATACAAGATGTGTAGTAATTAAAACTTAATATATGAAAGTTATAATTGCCTCAACCAAAAATGTCTCAAAATATCTTGGATACACATCGTATATTCATCCGGATTTTTTTTCCATTTCTCAACCCTTTTTCAAAAGACTAAACCTGACTAGCCTATCGCTGATCTTATCAATCTATATTCCTTGGTTCTACAAATTCCAGAGGTTCCCAGCACGGGCCTGACATGACACCTGCGTCGAATCAACTTGTCCTTATTCCGTTCAAATTCTATTGATAATGAGTAAGTTCAACAGACAGCATCTATTCTACTTATCCTCATACTATGAAAACTAATATTGTCGTTCTCTATGCACGTTGCAATATCCGTATATTGTACCCTTTAACTTGAGTAGCACTTAAACCATGTATTGAGCAAAAAATAATTAATCAGACATACACACACATCCTAAGAAAAAGTCTCCAAACTACAGCAAAATAATTAAAAAAAAAACAATTTTAATATCCTCATTAGAGGAGCTGATGAACGTAATACATAATTAATTTGGTGCAAATTGAGTGATTAAGCCGATAACATAATAAAATTCCCCCCAAATCTCAGGGATCTTCTCAAGGTAGAAGGGCTAAAAGTTCACTATATAATGGACTCTCCCGTCGGTTTCGGCGTATGAGGATCTAACAGCTTAGTTGATTCAGTTATGGAATTTTGTGCGATAATCTTAAGTGGAACTTAGGACCCGATAGTGATTTAGAAACGAGGCCACATATGGAGCAATTTGAAAGTGAACTCAGTGGATAAGAACGAATCAGGGGAAAACCACCAGAAAAACCACGCAAGGCTTGTGCAGAACCATCCATATTTTTCGGAACTACTGATACACTTAGTCAGTGCAAGTAAATGCTACAGACGAAGCAGACAATATACCTCACTATATATAGTGAAAATGGCTGTTTCATGCTAGGCGTAATCGTACCTGACATTTACGCCTAGCATGAAACAGCCTGTCGCCTCTGAGTGTTGACTTCAATGTTCACTTTTTTTTTTTATATTTACATACACTCTTTCTCTGATATTGAGCAGTTTATCATATAAATATAGCTTACTTTAAAACATATATATATATATATATATATATATATATATATATATATATATATATATATATATATATATATATATAATGCCATCCACAGACAGACTGTTTCGCTGTATCACAGCTCATCAGTGTATCTAGACGTCCGGTTACATCTAGCTAGGATCGAAACCCGACTGAATTTAAGCGTATTTATTTTTAGATAATCACACAGTGACTGAGAGACCTCGATTCGATTTACCGAAGAGTCTTGAATTATTGGCCGTAATAATCACAGTTTACAAACACACACTTCCTCCCCAAAGAGCTCAACCAAAATAAATTTTTCAGGAGATATAAAGTGACAGAATTTTGGCTGAATTGCACACACACACACACACACACACACACACACACACACACACACGCGCGCACACACACGCACACATATATATATATATATATATATATGTATATGTATGATCTTTAAATTTACAAATAGGAAAAAAAATGCCGTATGAATTTTTTGGCCGTTAACAATAAATTTAAAAAGAAATCCAGACGACATGCATTCAACGGATGTCAGTTCTCATTGAAAAATACATCCCTACCCCTTATCAAAATGTAGCTAATAACTGATACAATGATACAGACATAAGGAAAACCTAGACAACCCTTGTCCAATTGAAGTAGATTTATCTGTAACCATGGAAACGGGATTTTAGCTGTGTCTTTAAAACCCATTAATTTTAAAAGTTACTCCAAAATTCGCTTGAGGATGAAATGGAACTAATGTCTTTAATTTTGCAATATATATATATATATATATATATATATATATATATATATATATATATGTATGTGTGTGTGTGTGTGTGTGTCGTTTATGGATTTAAATATCAATGCGACGCTCACTACACAGGTTCGACTAGTCAGCGCTTTGAGACGTATATTGCCCAACATGTGTCTCGTAGTGTCACACAGGGTAGATTTAACCGAAATACACGTCTGACGCAGACTGTAGACGATTCTGCAATAGACCTACACCTTTCAGACAACCCAGATTTCGCTGAAAAATATACGGAATCTACGTTTACAATTTTGGGCAACGCACCGTCGGCAAAATATCTTCGTAGTCTAGAGGCAATTCCTCTTAAATTAGACTGAGCGTCTTGTAATCGACAGAAAGTGAAATTTATCATTTCTCTTTTTTTATTACGACGTTTTCGGTTCCTGATTTTCTTTTTATACATTAATGTAACTATTTATTCTGGTTTTTGCTATTTTCACCCAATTTCAGTAATAAATCCAACTTTGGCCCCAGTAACACGTTTCTTGCTATGCAATTCACCAATTTACGAATTTTGTTAATATTCTGTTCGTGTTGCCAACGATTCGTCTGATTACCGAAAAAGGTTGCATTAAAGAAAAAATGTAGTTTTGTTTGTTGAAAAAAATGTCTAGAACATGCAGTGATTGCAAGGTCTTCTACAGTAAAAATTTGTTCGGTCTCTTACAACATTTCCCTATTCCTGTCAGAACTTCTATTATCAGAATGTGCGATATCTGCTAACAAAAATGATGGAAAGTGAAAGAAAAAAAATCCTGAATAAAATCAGCTAAATTTAAAAAAAAATAATGATCTGTTCCACACTGCATTCAATAGCAAATTCAAATCCAGCTAATACGTTCAACTCTCACAAAAATATTACATGTAAAACCAATCGATCCATTCCACACTCACAAATATATGAAATGTAAATCCAGTCAATGTGTTCAACACTCACAAAAATATTAAATGTAAATCAAGTTAATCCGTTCCACAATCAAAATATATTAAATGTAAATCCAATCGATACATTCCACACTCAAAAACAAATTAAATGTAAATTCACTCGATCCATTCCTCACACACAAATATATTAGATATAATTCCAATCGATCCATTCCACACTCACAAATATATTAAATGTAAATCCAGTCAATCCGTTCCACAGACCCCAAAATATAAAAAGAAATACAGTTTATGCAGAATCACTTTAGTTTAACATGGGAAAACAAAAAAACAATGGGAAATACATATAAATAGAGCATTACTCGTATAAATGAGCATTTAACTTTATGTAAGCTTTATTGATGTCTCTTGTTGGTGTATATAAGACTGTGAAGAAGGGGAGATGGCGGATAGGTGCTATTGTTTGAAAAGGAAATCCTTCTCTATAAAGACATCAAGGAAGTCTATTTCTGGTGCCATTTCCATTCTCTGTCCTTTTGTATTGAGAGAGACTACTTGAGACTGACTGTTTCTTTCTTTCAGTAAATCCTGATCAGAGAATTTTGTTGTTGTCGCCGCTTTCAAATGTGCCTTAAATGTGACAAGGCATTGATATTAAATATGTTCAAAGCGAGGCTTGCAGTAGCTTTGTTCTAGTGATATTTTTCAACTAAGCCTTTCACCTCACTCCATTTTGAACAAATGTTCTTAATCACTAAAGTATATTATTCTTCACACTCTTTTTTATTTTGTCCTCTGAAGATATTTCTCAGTAGCTGTCTGTAGCTGCTTCAGTTCTAGGAGTTCCTCAGTGGTCAGCTCCTCCATAAGTTTTTCCACATTCTACACAATCTGCTCACTCACACCCAAGCCCACTGACTTCCCCAAAGATACACTCGGAACTTTCATTAATTTTCTTTTGGCTTATTGAGCAGCAAAACCGAGTTTTCAAATGAATAAATAAAATTAAAATACAAAAAAAAATTAATATTAAAATTTAAGGAATAATTTTAGGGGTGAGGCTTATATAATGAGAGGCAAAGCCAGAATGAGTCACAAACACACCAGATGCTTTGTGTGGGAGTTTAGCTATGGGAGGACGGAGGACACCAAAACGGGGAAATGGTTGCTGTCAAATTTTAGCCGAAAGCAAAGTTGGGCCGAAAGTCAGCTCGCCAAGATGTCAAGTTCAACATCATCATCATTGGTGACTAATGTTCTTATTTTTTTTTTAAATTTCTTATCGAAAATGAAATGTACGAGAAAGATGTGGATGTTAGAAAATTAGTTCAACCTCTCAAATAAATAAAATGATTTAATATAAAATATATAAATGAAGAGCTCATTCTCTGTCTGTCACACACTGTCGTCCAAGTATATAATGTATATGCGTATGTATGTGTCGTGCACACAGGCATACACACACAATTAGATTGAGCTTCAAATAAAGCTCTGGAATAATGTATCTGTCAACTACTCAGACCTACTTTGGGTTCAGGACTAAAGTCATAATTTTGTAAAAAATTAAATAATTATTCGTTTTTATTTAACTTTTCTGAAATTACTCAAACTATATATAAAAGAAATGAGGCCTGTGTCTCCGTTTCTGTCTGCGTGTAAACTTTTGATTCGCAATCCATCCAACTGATTTTGACCAAACCGTGTACATACATTGTATTATGTAAGAGATAGGTTCTTAAAAAAAGAAAAAAAAATCGATATTTTTTTAAAAATCGATAATCGTTAAAGCCGATCAAAAATCGATAATTTTTTTCCAGCGATTTCTTTTAAACTCGGTATTTAGATTACTTTCATCATGAAGAGCTCAACAATAACATATTCTTATTTCTACGTCACTGCGTTTAGTGAAAAACGAAAATCGATTTCAACACATTTTGTACTAAAATATCCCTTAATTTTCAAGCAATCTAATACAAACTCCACTCGCTTGTAGCCTACAATAAGTTGTTTAAAAGTCATTTAACTCGATAAGTGAGTCCACCCATATAGCGAAAACTGGCGATTTTTATTAGTTTCCTTCTTATTTTCCGTTGATCTTTCGGCTGATTTTCATCAAACATGAAAATAGCTTTATAAATATATCCACTTTTACGTCCCCGGTAGCACAGTGACAATTTTAATTTCAAAACGTCGAAAATAATTATAGTCTGAAATGAGTCTTCATGTTGCTTGTTTTTCCATTTCAAGTCCTCGGCTAAATTCGATTGAATAAATACAGACTACTTCTGTTATATCAGTAACTGCATTAATTCTAATTGATTTTTAATGAAAGTATTTTAAATGGTTGCTGAAGATATTAGGTTTATAATACCCAGAAATTCACACACAGATGTCCTCAAGGACACAAGACACAGTGGTTAAAGACGTTGGTTAGATCCAGTGACAGGAGCCAAAGAGGTGTGAGTTCAATACACGTTGAAGGCAATGGAGAAATTAAGAGAAGATAACTGGTAACTGACATCCATAAAATGGTACCTCCAAAACTCTAGATGGTAGATGATCTAGCTGTAAAATCTCAGTTACATCCAATTCCTCAAAAATCAAATTAGTATAACAGATTGTCATCGGATCCTAAACTAGGACTCGTAATGAGGAATTTCCTGACACCTCCTCTGCCTCATAACAAGAAAATAAAATGGAGTACTGCAGACATATTTGTAGAGTCCTCACTTTCCAGTCTCGATAGATGTCTGAAGCGTCTCAGCCTACTTGTGACTGACAATCTACTTTCTATCCTTTGCCAACCTTCTCGCACAGACGAGATGTCGCCAGCATCCCACAGCTAAATATCTACTTCCATGGAAAATGCTCAGACGATATACATTTCTTGGTTGCTCCAGATCTGACCTTTACGGCTACGCGCGTTTAGCGAACCACCCTCATTCCATCCGTATTACACTTGCGAGAATAAGTTCTACCCGTGAATCACTGCTCTGCGGAATCGACTCTACAACCCTAACTATTTCAAGTCTAGGGGCAAATCTTATCTTCCCACGTATCGGCATATACTGTGCATCTTAATCTGTAAATCATAACCTCGTGTGGTTTCCGGGTTTTTACGCCTCACTCTATATAAAAATGCATAAGATATTCTTATCTAAATATTCCGTTCTCAATAAAGAAACAAAAAACGAAAGATTTATATAAATAATATGTAAGTAATCGGACCAGCATAATCATCATGGTTAGAGAAAGAAACCATTAATTTTGCTGGATGAAACATCAATTATAAAAAAAAAAAATATTTCCTTAAAATGAAACATTCGGCATTCATTGTCAGAGCTGGCTGTACTACGCGGGATATGCCTTTCATAGGGATGGGATCAAAGTGTAGTATATGTTTTTGTAATTTCTGATTGTAATGGTAACATTAGACTTTTCTTTATAAGGAATTATTCGCCATTCATTTACCGAGTAGCCATTATTACCTCACTAACTTCCGTTGAAATTTATAGAAACGTTCTCTTAAGATATGATACTTTCTCAATTCCATTAACTGTTATTGCAGTAATCAGTATTGCCGGAAGTTTCCTTTCTAGATTCTGATTTGAAGAAGTATGGCATATTTACACTTTAATTAGGTCAATATTTAATATTACGTGGGCCAAGTTCTTACCAAGTTATGTGTTTTTTTTGTTATTTTGTAGAGTTCCTTGTGATACTGCATTGCCAATTCACAAGATTTAGAAACGTATAGGCCTTGCTAATGCGTAGTTGGTTCATTGATCTGAAAAAGCGACTGGATAGAGATGATAGCTTAGATATTCAACTTAGGCGACATGAATAGCATCCATATGAATGTCGCGATTTGACGAGGCTATTTAAGACCTTGACTTGTGTTTTAAGGTTTGTATACCTCAGAAGTATAAAAATAATATATCTGATATTGTTGATTTCACCGATAATCAGCACATTGACAAATTTGGGATTAGCCAGTTAGAGCGTATAATATATTACAATGCCAGTACGATAAAATGTATAAAATTTATCATATATTTGTTAAGGTTTCCTAAAATGTTTTCTATGTGAAAATAATAGACTACGTACTTGTTTAGTAAGCGAGAAAACATAACGTCGGCCATTAATAATTAATCTTTTAAGCCTAATCGGGCAAATTTCCAATTATCGACCAAATTTCCGTTTTCGATTCGATTGGTGATAAATATAATCTCGATAATCCCATTAAGAATTTCGTATACAATTATATAGAGAGTGCGTGGGATAAATTGTCGTCTAAATTAAGCGGAAAATGAATTAAAACACATTTTAACAGATATATTTACCAAAGTGACGGGAAAATTATCTTGAAATGCAAAGGTGTAAATTTATTACATAAAATCCCAATTGGCTTCAATCACAACTTCCATACAACTTCGGAATCTCCTGAAACTCTTCTAGACTTTCTGCTTTTTTATGATGGTGAATGCTGCCATAATCCTTGCTTTTAGTTTAGCTTTGGTGTTAACAGGGATTTTGTTTGTTTCTTGCTCAATTGTTACCCAGATATAATAACCAAGGCGTTTGAAGTTTCTTCTCAGATCTTCACCCAAACACTCTGAGATGTCCGTATTAGATGCTTCCGGATCGAATGACAAGATGTACAGCATGCCGTTTCCAAATTTATGACGGAGTGAATTGCATCATGGTCCTCTTTGTTTTCACGGTGTGAAATTCACCCTACTATATTTTGTATTCGACAAAATCAAAAGAAAAAATCATTTTGCATGCACGAAATTAGATATATAATATTGCGACAATTTATCCTCGCACGCTCTATGCAATGGCCAGCAACTCTCATTTTCCCGCCAGACCTGCCTATTCAGACGTTTAACCTATCCCTTCCGCAGACACCTGCTCAGTGTCATTTGTGTGTACTCATATACCAGAGTACCAACATGTAGTTTTCATTGCAAATATCTCGAGTGAACATTAGTTAAAGTTAACTAGAAAGAGAGCACATAATCTGTCGTGACCAACTGTTTAACGACGCCATCTCTCCGTCCTTATGACTTGTGACATCACGCTAGAGCAGACGCCGATGCCCCAACAGTCCCGTCTACTTGATGTAACTTCCACGGGTTGGTTTGAGCTGTGGTATGATTTTCAGGCACATTTCAAAAATGGGGGGGGGGGCATACCATGCATTAGAATCCCACAGACCAATACCATCAAGGCCGTCTCTCTGAAATATTTAACATGATGAGAATCGAACATATGGCGTCGCAAACAAACACACATAGTAAGTTTATAGGACGAAATTGGGAAATCTATAAACGACGCTTTTCAGAGAGGGCATAAGCTATCTCTGGCTTCTTCAGGTTAAAATACGCTAACCAGCGACATTTCAAAGAAAGAGACAATGTTCATATCGACAACCAATATTCGTAATACTACGATCATCAGGCGAGTAGAATCCCCCCATATATATATATATATATATATATATATATATATATACAAAGAATAATCACACATAGAATTAATCAGAAGTATCAATGCGATTATTGGCGACATCCATCGCTAGAAAACATAATATATGCATTAAAAATCCTGTTCATCCATAGTATATAGTTTTGATCCTTGAAGAAAAACTTGTTGCCTGTAGTTTTTCAGTTTATTTGATGTCAAAATGCTAGTACTTACGGACAGTCTTCCATCCATCATCAGTCATGTGTTTTTTTTTCCTTATAAAATCAAAAACTTGAGACGATATACCTGTATATCACAAGAAATATTTAAATAAAATTCTCACTTAAAAATTTTAAAAAACTTAGCGTTGCGTCTTTGCACGTTCCGATATCTTACAACCGTCAATAATAGCAGATATTCAAAAAACATCTTTCGGTCGACATACAGGTATATCGTCTCAAGTTTTTGATTTCATAAGGAAAAAAAACACATGCCTGATGATGGATGGAAGACTGTCCGTAAGTACTAGCATTTTAACATAAAATAAACTGAAAAACTACAGAAAACAAGTTTTTCTTCAAGGATCAAAACTCGCACTATGGATGAACAGGATTTTAATGCATATATTATGTTTTCTAGCGATGATGTCGCCAATAATCGCATTGATACTTCTGATTAATTCTATGTGATTATTCTTTTTGTATTAAATTATGCTTGCCAATGTTTTATATATATATATATATATATATATATATATATATATATATATATATCTGCAGCAAATGTTTTTTTATCGAAAATACTATTGAAGACCACATACAATTTGTCTAGAATGATTTTACTGATCGGCCTTTCCAAAGCAAAATAATACTTCTGAGACAAGTAAGAGAATTCCGTAAGTTTATTTCTGATGCAATGTACAAGAAATGTGGACCAAACAATGTATCGCTGGTATATATTAAAACAAAAGTGTATTTTTAAACTTTTCTGTTGTCCTCTTAAATAGAGAGACTTAACAAGAGGTACCACTGCGGATCTGGAAACAACATCAATTCTCCGCTCCACAAAAATCTCGATCAAAATTTGCTTTTCAAGGACGTTTATCGACATACCGAAGACTATATATATATATATATATATATATATATATATATATATATATATATATATATGATATCTTTCTACACCACTACATCCGTGTCCCAGGTAAGACGATAAAATACACCCAACAGCAAGGCCTTTGTTCAGGAGGTTTTAAGGAGCGTGGCACAACCTCTTAATTGATGGTGTTCCCAGATCCACCCTGACCATGGTAGCATCTGTTAGGGTCACAGCTATGGGCAAATGGTTAACACTGAAACTAGAGTAAAAACACTATGAAAGGGTAAAAAAAAGTTTTTAAGACCAGAAATACTTTGTAAAAAATTATCCCTAGCATTAAAGTTTTGAAAAAAAAATGTTACCAGCAATACGTTTTTTAGAAAAAAAAAATATTACGAGCAATACATTTTTGAAGGAAAAATATTACGAGAAATAGATTTTTGACAAAACAAAATATTACCAGGAAAAAAAGATCTTCGGCAGTAAATAACCCATTGAGGTTGATATGCCGTAAAACAAACCAAACCAAACACCACACGAAACGTAAGCAACAAATAATTTAAACTCGTTTGTAACATACTGAAGTGATTAGCTCAAAACATAACTCTTTATGCAGGTAATATTTTGAGGGAATTCTGATAAATATTTTACCATTTATCACTCTCTCTCTCTCTCTCTCTCTCTTTTCTCTCTCACTCACTCACTCTCTCTCTCTCCCGGACGCATGGAAAGAAGAATTCCTTTTTGTAGTGAGAAGTCATATATATATATATATATATATATATATATATATATATATATATATATATATATGTTAGCCATAAATAATTACGTAATTAATACAAATTTTGATCAATAAAACAGCATTCTAACAGAGATAAATGTTTTTTGATCTGAACATCTCAAGCTATCATGGAGAAATTTTGTGTTATGCTATCGGACAATAATGGAGATGATTTTGCAAGTAAAATTAATTTCTTTCTGAATATCCGAGAGAAGATGCTATCATCATGTACCTTATTTGCATATACACAGTTGTCCTTTTCGTTGTTGTTGTTATTATCATTTTTCGTCGTTGTTCTCTACCTCTGGGGACAACAGCAAACTGAATTAAAGCTTCGTGAATTTCAGAAACATTGGAATTGTTAGTTGAATATCTGGTCAGGTAATAGAGACCTCGACACCGTAAAAAAACGCGCACAGAAGAAAGAACTGAGTAGAACCAAAAAGAAAAAGACAATGTATTTCTAGTCATGGGCAGCGGAATGAGAACAGTCTCCCAAAGTAAATTAAATCAAGAGTTCATTTGTAAAATACCTTGAATATTATACGGATCGACTGATCCATGATGAAGGTCAAATTACTATGAGAACAAAGTTACAGGCATTTGATAGAGTGTGAAGGATATAAATAAAAAATAATGCATTATTTACACTATTCTTTGCCATATTCATAAATTTACGTCTGTTTTAAGTTACGGCCTTCTTCTGGTGATTGAAATTTCAAACGGAACTCTTTATTTCGTCTACAAGGACACGGCATTGTGGATAAATATGTTGATTAGATCCAGTGACTAGACCCAACCAGTTGTGAATTCAATGCCTGGCTAATACAGTGGTGAAAAGAAACTTAGAGAGTTGAGTTAAAGGGAGATAACTGAGCCACCCGGAAGAGGCAAGGCACGTGGAACTAGGACAATCTAACCCCGTGGATGAAATAAAAGGTTCGGTTCAAAATTACAATCAACTGACGAAGGCCGGATCGTATAAAGGCCGAAACGTTGGGAATATGGCAATAAAGATGAGGAAAACAGTCCGAATAATGTAAGTAATGTAAATAATCATAATACCTCATCACAGAGATATAGACAGATATTGAAGGCCGGAGCGTACAACGGCCCAAACATTGTGAATATGGCAATGGAGATGAGAATAACAGTCCGAATAATGTGAATAATGCAAATAACCATAATACCTCGTCTCAGAGATATAGACAGATATTAAATAAAAATGTTTAAAATATTACATCGTTACTTTTGTTATATTTTGTGCATGTGGTTGAAAACTTTTTAAGACATTTTTTTATCTATTCACCCCAAGTAAGGCAATAATGTCACTAAGATGTAAAGGGCTACTGGATGTGAAAATGGCATTAGAAGGAAGCGGAAATCCAAGCCTAAACAGGAAATAAGGGATAAACCTCTACTCCTTTTTCAAAAACCGGGTAAGAATGTGAAGCTGACAATAGTCTTAAGAAAGAATTATACTTTGTGAATATTTACCTAATTTCTGGCGGTTACACCGTGTTATTATGGTTTTAAAAAGTACATTTTAATAGTGTATATATTTACGTAATAATATTTTAAAGGGGGGGGATCGGATAAATAAAACATATTACTCCGCTTATCGATGTGAATAAAAAACATAGCAAAATGGAAAGCAAAAATAATCAAAATAAAACTACATGGCCTTTGTTCATTGCTCTTTAGAGCTAAATCGAGGACAAAACTTATAAATATATAAATTTGTTTATTTTGTCCACAATTGATCTGTGAAAAGCGAGAAGCGATAACCGGTTAGCTTTTATGTTACTGTTTTTTGTTCGTTTATTATTATTATTTTTTACTATATTTTAGGTATTTAAATCTTTTCGGGGAATAATTTTATATTTTTTCTCTTTGCATCACCACCGCCATTGTTTTAATTATTTTGTATGTATTATTTTAAAATAGTCTCTTTTAAAATTTTCTAATTTTCTCTTCCCTCTTTTCTACAAATACTTTATGACAAACTGCTCTGACGAGTAATTTCCAATGGTGTCTCAACTTCTTGAATGTAAGCGTGCTACTAGGTTGGCATTTCGGTCCCACCTTTTCATTGTCGAAACAGTGAAATGTAACCGCCTCTTCCACTCCAACAGCTTCATATCTCGCACTTCCTGACAATAGGATTTACTTCCTCTTACTTGGTTCCCTGATAGCTATAATATTCAAATATTCAAATGTAATGTCAATCAGCATCTTCTGATGTATTTGTTCTTGATCCACGTCATTCTGCCTATCCTTTCTTCAAACACCTCTCTTTCTTCTTCCTGTAACTCTCTGTAAACCATTGTGTTCTCGTGGCACAACCACATTGTTTGGGGGTAAATGCTTAAAGAAATACTTAATATTTATATTACTGGAAAAATATATAAACACACGCGTATAAAAAAAATAAAGTATTTTCACATAGGATAATTTTTAGCGAGGCTAGTCTTGCTGACCATATTTAGTGAGCTGGTATCTTCACTGGGTGCCCCTACAAAATTCGACATCATATGACAAAGAAGTGTTGACTTGTATAAAATTAATCAGCCAAACGTCGCATGTAAAAACCTAATATTATTTAAGTATTAAGAAAATGTACGTATTTTTATAACACGAATAAACTAATATTAGACGATACTAATAATATAAAGTAGGAACTGAATATTCTAAAAGTAATAAAGTGATCCCTTTAGAAATTACTACATATTAATATAACTAAATTAAAAGTCAAAATATTATTTACATACCATATATATATATATATATATATATATATATATATATATATATATATATATATGATAAAATATATAGATATATATATATATATATATATATATATATATATATATATATATATATATATTTATATTGTGTGTATTTAGGCAGCATCTTTTCATTCATACACGTTTCATTAAATAATATAGACAAGTCTTGTCTATTTATATTATGCAAGCTTTTCTCGTAACGTCTGATAAGTTTAATAAAATTATCGTTGAACGAAGAAAGAAATTCACAATATTCATCCATATTTTTTTAATACAACCAAAGCATTCGGCTTACATAAGCCATTATCAAAGATGTTAATTACAACATATTAAGCAATATACGGACAAGACAGCAATGATAGTCTGTCATTGTTTACATAGATGATTTCTAAGCAACGATAAACACGTGCATATAAGAAGCTAGAAGCTAAAATCGCAGCGCATCTCATGTCGTCACACACGACACACGAGAGTGTATTGGAGAAGTATGGAGTATGGGAAGCGGTTGGTATAAACAAATGGCTTCTGTTACCAATTATAGACATTTAAGTTTATTTGTAGAGATTCCATAATTGATTTTGTTTAGGTTGGGTTTCAACTGTTTGATGCATAATGCTTCAAGGATTTTTAGTT
>CAHIKZ030000561.1:747500-785000 GCA_903632075.3 Acanthosepion pharaonis | reverse complement strand
CATTACCAAAATATTCTAACGTGATTTATTTTTTAGTGTGCGCATTCGTTAAAACCAGGAAAGTAGCTGAATGAAGGTGTCTCATTAGACCTGGATCTCACTTCAGCGTCTTTCGGACTTCAAAGGAAAGATTTAATTGATTTTATCATGCAGTGTTTCAACATCAAATGACTCGTCTTTCTTTATGTTTTTGCTTTTTTTGGGCGCTTAACACAGAGCAATTTTTAATGAGGCCGTCTGCGCAGATTGACTGGATGTGGAGTGAATTCGATCCTCAAATTTAACGCATTCAATTATTAGCACAAATTAAGTTATTTTTTGTTTGTTTTACATCTTATGTCTTTTCAGAATGGTGGTGTGCATGGCTCTTCACTACGTCCTGGCTTATTTTATTGCTCTTTTACTACCCTGCATTTTCATTCCTGGTATTTATTTAACCATTAATTCATTCAAACTCATCAAGTAGGCGATTCGTTATTCCCACTTAATTCTCTTGACTTCATTGTGACTGTTACTGATATTTCTTTCTTTCTCTCTTTCTTTCTGTCAGTCTCTTTCTTTCTCTTTTTCTATCTACCTTTTCTTTCTTTCCCATATTTTTCTAACTTTATCTTCTTCCTGTCTTCACACATTTTGGCACTTGTCTTATTTTGCATTTCTTTTCCTTCCCTCCTCCCTTCTTTCCTTAATTTATTTATAACTGTCTTTTCTTTCTTTTTATCTTTCTTTCTTTAAATTGTTATTTTCACTTTATTTTTTTAAATCATGTTTTAAATTTATTTTATTTCCTTATTTTATTTCTTTCTTTCTTTACACTATATTTTAAATTTGTCTGTTTCTTTCTTTTTTTAAATTTTTTTCTTTCCACCATATTTTAAATTTCTTTCAACCACACTCTAAATTTTCTGTCTTTAATTTTTTTTTATTTATTTGATCTTTTTTCTCTTCTTGTTTCTCTCTTTCATTTCTTGATTCTTGGTTTGTTTGTTTCTTTCATCCTTTTTTCTTTCTTTTCACTATATTTTAAATTTTTATCTTTCCACCAAATTTTGACTTTTTTCTCTCTTTACACCATGTTGTAAATTTACTTTCTTCCCATTTTTTAACATTGTTTCTTTCTTTCTTTACACGACGTTTTATTTTTTCTTTCCTTACACCATATTTTAACTTTATTTTGTTTCTTTCTTTATCTAAAACATTTTTTCTTTCTTTACACTATATTTTGCCCTTACTTTCTTTCGTTATACCATATTTTAAATTTACTTTCTTTCTTTCCAGCATATTTTGTTTTTCTTTCTTTCTTTCTTTATACCATATTCTACCTTTACTTTTCCTTTTTTTTTCTTTCTTTCTTTACACATTATTTTAATATTTTCTTTCTTTACCCCATATTTTACTTTTACTTACTTTCTTTCTTTATATTTTAAATTTTCTTTCTTTCATTTTTCTATTTCTCTTTATACCATATTTTATTATTTTCTTTCTCCACACTAATATTTATCTTTACTTTCTTTCTTTTTTTTTCTTTGTCATATTTTAAATGTACTTTATTTCTTACTTCTCACATTTTTAACTACATTTTTACTCGTTTATTTTCTTCTTTCTTTGTTTTATTTATTTATTTTTGTTGAGGTGTGAATTATTTATTTATTTATAATCCAAAAGCGTCTCCGCTGTCGTGCGGGTGATCAATTATTTTCCACCCTTTTCCAATGGCGAAACTTTGCAATTCCTTCGCCATTTTACCGCTTTTCCCAAAGAAAACCCAAAGTTTCAGATAAACATCATTCCTTACTTCCGCCATCTAAAACCTTCACAGCTATGACGAATCCAACTCTTTTCTTTCTTTCATTAATGAGAAGTAATTTCAACTCAAATAGCTTCTTCCTTAAGAAACAATAACTTGTGGAATCGTCTTCTAATAAGAATTTTACCCAATCACTGCAATCTCTATCTATTCAAGTGTAGAGTTAACATTCCCAGATAGTCTCTCTTACCAACTTTCATTTTCCACTTGCACCAAATCTTCTTCAATAAACTTACACCTAGGGTAATTCTTGAGCTTTTCATACGGTGAATATTAGATAAAACAAAAAAAAAAAAAAAAACCTTTTTTCCTTTTGTATTTTTGGCTTGCTTGTCTTTATTCTGTATTGTTTTATTTATATATTCATTAATTTCTTGCTTTATGATTTAATTTTATCTTTCGTTTACGTAATTTCTTTCTTTTTTTCAACCCCCTTACGTTTTCATTCTTATTTTTTGTTTCTTTGATTTCAGGATTAATTCATTTCTTTCTTGCCTTCTGTTTTTCTTTCTTTTCTTCATTTTTTATTTACAGGGGCAATTACCTTCTTTCTTTCTTTCTTTCATTCTTTCTTTCTTTCTTTCTCTCTCTCTCTCTCTCTCTCTCTCTCTCTCTCTCTTTCTGTCATACATTTTCTTCATTTTTTTCTTCTTTCTTTCTTTTCTTTTCTTTCTTTCTTTCTTTCTTTCTTTCTTTCTTTCTTTCTTGTTTTGCCGGCGTAATTACCATTCTTTCGTTCTTTCTTTCTATCTTTCTTTCTTCATTTTTGCTTGCAGAAATAATTACCTTCTTTCTTTCTTTCTTTCTAAAATTTTTTTTCTTTTTTTTTTTTTTTTCTTTAATTACCTTCATTCTTTCTTTCATCATTTCTTTTTTTCTTTACCTTTCTTTTTCTTTCTTTCTTTTTTATTTATTTATTTATTTCTGTAATTCTTTTTTCATTTTTTTTTTTTGTTTTTACTTTCGGCAGTAATTACCTTCATTCTTTTTTTCATTTCTTGTTTGCCGGCGTAAGTAACATTTTTCTTTCTTTCTTTCTTTCTTTCTTTCTTTCTTGTTTGCCAGCGTAATTAACATTTCTTTCTTTCTTTCTTTTTTTTTTTCTTTCTTTCTTTCTTTTTTGTTTGCCAATAATTACCATTCTTTTCGTTCTTTTCTTTCTATCTTTCTTTCTTCATTTTTTGCTTGCTTTCTTTCTTTCTTTCTTTCTAAATACTTTTTTTCTTATTTTTTTTTTTTTGCTTTCAGCAGTAATTACCTTCATTCTTTCTTTCATCATTTCTTTTTTAATTACCTTTCTTTCTTTCTTTCTTTCTTTTTTTTTATTTATTTATTTCTGTAATTCTTTTTTCTTCATTTTTTTTTTTTTTTTTACTTTCGGCAGTAATTACCTTCATTCTTTTTTCATTTCTTGTTTGCCGGCGTAAGTAACATTTTTCTTTCTTTCTTTCTTTCTTTCTTTCTTTCTTGTTTGCCGGCGTAATTAACATTTCTTTCTTTCTTTCTTTCATTCTTTCTTTCTTTCTTTCTTACTTGTTTGCCGGCGTAATTACCATTCTTTCGTTCTTTCTTTCTATCTTTCTTTCTTCATTTTTTGCTTGCAGAAATAATTACCTTCTTTCTTTCTTACTTTCTAAAATACTTTTTTTCTTATTTTTTTTTTTTTTTGCTTTCAGCAGTAATTACCTTCATTCTTTCTTTCATCATTTCTTTTTAGCCGGCGTAATTACCTTTCTTTCTTTCTTTCTTTCTTTTTTTATTTATTTATTTATTTCTGTAATTCTTTTTTCTTCATTTTTTTTTTTTTTTGTTTTACTTTCGGCAGTAATTACCTTCATTCTTTTTTCATTTCTTGTTTGCCGGCGTAAGTAACATTTTTCTTTCTTTCTTTCTTTCTTTCTTTCTTGTTTGCCGGCGTAATTAACATATCTTTCTTTCTTTCTTTCATTCTTTCTTTCTTTCTTTCTTTCTTTCTTTCTTTCTTTCTTTAATTCTTTCTTACTTGTTTGCCAGCGTAATTACCATTTTTCGTTCTTTCTTTCAATTTTTCTTTCTTCATTTTTTTCTTGCAGAAATAATTACCTTCTTTCTTTCTTTCTTTCTTTCTTTCTTTCTTTCTTTCTTTCTGTAATTCTTTTTTCTTAATTTTTTTTTTTGCTTTCAACAGTAATTACGTTCATTCTTTTTTCATTTTCTTGTTTGCCGGCGTAATTAACATTTTTTCTTTCTTTCTTTCTTTCTTTCTTAACTTCCGGAGAAATTACATTCTTTCATTCCATTTTTCTTTCTATCTTCCTTTTTTACTTGCCGCAGTAATAACCTTCTTTCCTTGTTTCATTCTTTCTTTCTATCATTATTTTCTTTTCTTTATTTCTTCTAACACTTTATTTCTATTATTTCGTGTAGATATCCTTACATCCTTACATCCTTACGGTCTTCAAAATTCTTCCTTCATTTATTCCTTCATTTATTCCTTCGTTTATTCCTTCATTTATTCCTTCATTTATTCCTTCACTTTCTGTGTTGTTCGTGAATTTCCCGATATATTTGACGTTTCTTTCAATGAAATCCACCATCCGATTTCCGTTCTCTCAAACTCTCTCACCGATTTACTCAACAGTACGTAAACGCGTACTGCCAAAAAATATCAATTATTCTAACCTACGCATCTGAGAACCGACCAGGAATTTTTAGTTCGACTTCTGTAAGATGTGGCGTGAAACTATAGAAAATAGATGATATGAAAAGGAGCGAAATAAAGAAATCAAAAGCGAACATTGCAATTAAGACAAGTAAAAGAATACCGCATGTCTATAACATCAGCGTATACAAAACTATTTTCAAAGTAGATTTAATCAGAGTGGTAGAACGTTCCAAGATTTGAAATAGGAAACAAAAAAAAAAGAGGAAGAAACATGTCAGAATAAAAATAAAAATGGAAAGGAATCGATAAAATGGAATTGTCGACACCAAGCATGTTTCGATCGTAGATTCTTATCTGAAATTTTATTAATCTCTAAAAATACGAACATTGACACTTTTAAGAAGTAAAATAACACAAAACCTTACTAACACGGAATTTGTTGTCTTTTTTAACATCTCTACGCATATACACCGAGAATGGATTTAACACTCTCTTCCCCCTCTCTCTATATATACATATACATGAAACCAAACATTCACAAACATACGCAAAATACACGCAAACATACACATTTATGTCTATCTATCTATCTATCTATCTATCTATCTATATATATATATATATATATATATATATATATATAGTGTGTGTATTTAGGCAGCATTTTTTCATTCATACATGTTTCATTAAATAATATAGACAAGTGTAGTCTATTTTCTGCAAATTCTTTTAATGACGTCTGATGAGCTTAATAACATTATCATTAAACAAAGAAAGAAAATCAGAATATTGATACATATTTTTTAATCCAATCTAAGCTTTCAGCTTACATAAGCCATTATCAAAGATAACAATTACTGTACAATATATTAAGCAATATACGGACACGTATGTGATGATAGTTTGTTTTTGTTTACATGGTTGATTTCAAAGCAACGATAAACACATGCATATAAGACGCTGGAAGCGAAAATCGCACCGCAGCTCATGACGTCACACATGACCACGCGAGAGTGAATTCGAGAAGTATTAAGTATGGGAAACCATTGGTATAAACCAATGGCTTCTGTTACCAATTATAGACATTTAAGAATATTTGTGCAGATTCCGTAGTTTATTTTGTTCAGGTTAGGTTTCAACTGTTTGATGTATATAGCTTCAAGAATTTTTAGTTTTTATTCATTGTTTTTATGTTTAAGTATAATTGTGTTTTCGACAAGGATTTTACGGAATTGTGTATACGGCCAGGCATGTTGTTTTAAATCCCTAAAAATGTTAGAGTTTTCATTCAAATGTAGTGTCAAGCGTCGTGAAAGCGTGTTTGTGGTGTGACCATCATATATATATATATATATATATATATATATATATATATATATAGCTTATATTTTGGCAGCATGTTTTTATTAAGACTTCTTTCCTTAAGTAATTTAGACAAGATTTGTCTATATATTTTTAATAGAACTCGTAATTAT
Organism: Acanthosepion pharaonis; assembly: GCA_903632075.3. NCBI lineage: Eukaryota > Metazoa > Mollusca > Cephalopoda > Sepiida > Sepiidae > Acanthosepion > Acanthosepion pharaonis. The sequence goes on along the minus strand of CAHIKZ030000561.1, from coordinate 779,074 downwards.
GGACAAGTTTCTTTGCATTTTTATTCACGGAAGAAAAAATTACCATGTTGATATATATCCATTTTATTCCGAGTACTTTCGTATTCTGTTCATCAGTTTTCTAAGAAAAGTCTTCGATAAATAATGAACTCCACAATTTTTGTTTTACAAAGAAAAAGGATAATGTAAATAGTGTATATATTACCTCATCTCATAAATATTGACAGAGATTGAAAGGCCGAAACGTTGTGATAAATATGGCGACAAAGATGTGGACAATAGTCCGAATAATGTAAATAGTGCACATAATACCTCATCTAAGATATATAGACAGATACGGAAGATAAATCAAATCATTTGATATCTATAAAGAGCAGCAATAACTAAAATAAATAGAACTTGTACCTTGAAACAAAGTAACGAAAGTTTACCTAGGAAACCTTCATCAATGTGGGAAATGGTAATAACAGCTACTACACTTGATTAGCCTGTCATAAAAATCGTTTTAATAGAAAAAAATTGATCGTCTTTGATTGGTTATATGTCTCCAAACGATATTTTGTGTCAACTCTCATGGTTCCGATATGGAACCAGTCTTTCGTATCGCAACTTTATTTTTCACGGCTTGCTTGATGCCAGGATACGAAAGGAACTTTCTATGCTTCATGCCAAACTTATATTTGCCATATGTTCACAAGGATAACTGTTTTTTTTTCTATTAAAGTCACAGCGCGCTTGGCTTTCGTTAATGCTCTCCGGAAGTTAATCAATTTTGATCAATTTTGATCTTCAAAAATTTATTTGAATGGTTAACTTCTGTCATCAAAATATAGTTGAGATGGCTAATTGTAACCGTTTATTCTATGCTAACAATTTCTTTTTTCTCGAACTTCTTGCTTGTAGAACTCTCTTCTGGCTTCAGGCTTCCCAGCCAACTTTAATCTTCAAAAATTAAAATATAATGTCAATTCCTATCTATTGTCATCCCAATGCTTCTTCAACTGTTGTCGCTCATAAGTAATTTTTTTTCGTTTTTTTGTTTTTTTTTCTGTTTTTTTTCTGTTTTTTTTTTCTGTTTTTTTTCTGTTTTTTTTTTTCTGTTTTTTTTTATAATTCATCTATGCCTTGTAATCCCTTTTCTTTTAGTGACATTACTGCTTTGCATGGAGTGAAATCGATTAATAATAATGTATGACAGAAAACGACTGACACAAGATTTGAAGTGACTAAGATTATAGTGATCGGGGAAGTACTTTTCTGGAGTCTGTCCTACACTATAACACCTCGGGGGAAAAAGGTTGTCTGATTAGAACCCCCTACTTACATATGCGATACGAACATCATCTTGTGCTTCATGTTGTTATGTTTATGTCCAAAAATAGGTAAATCTAGTTTTCTTATGTTTTTCTCAGTGACGACTTTGTGGGGATATTCGGTATTTTACAAGTATATCGCAGTAGTTTCTCGCTAATTGCTGACTCGCTCATACTCAAACCTATTCTTCTCCAATTCCGACACACAATCTTACAATATCTAATTTGTTTATGTCAAAGTTTTAAATATATAAACCGAATATTAACATGTTAAGGACGCAAGAGTTTTATTTGAAGTTTTATCGAACGATCCAGCATTAAATCTGATGATGAAATAATCGGTTCACTTTAACAATCCCAGAATTCCTTAACTCTTGCTATCCTCAACCTTTAAAAGAGTCAGATCAGGCCGATAATATTTTACTACTTCCATATATGGGCAGAAACTGCCCAGTTTTATTTTACCACTATCCATAGAGTACAAAAGCTTACGGTCAAATCACGCTGAAACACCGGTTCTCGTACGATCACCGAAGTTAAGCAGCGTAGAGCCAGGTCAGTACTTAGATGGGGGACCGCTTGGGAACACCTGGTACTGTAAGCCCCAACCCTTACCTCACAGTCGGTGGGGGGTGTAAAACGGTAGTGTCAGAGCTATGCCGCCCGGAACTTCGTTCCTGGTAGGGCCAACCATGGCGGACAGGTCTGACACACAACACACGTCGGCTAACAAGGGCTATGGTGAAAATCCAAGGAGCGTCTGTATCGGTAACCGGCGGCTTCTGGTCGTTCCTGTCTCTGCGTCTGTGGGAACCCCGCGGCAAGAAAGAACGTTATTCGAGTAGGCCTGGGTACCCTACTTCTGTAATTTATCCCAAGAATCTTCTCCTCATAACAGGAAGAAGCCGGCTCAATCCGCCCAGGGTGAATGCCGCATCAGTACAGTACAGTAGTATAGAGTACAAAAGCGTCTCCTGGTCCTTCCACCTACTTTTTCACCGAAGAGACGTCGCAAACCGATTACAGCCCTATTGATATTTCAGATGAACTACACTCCTGAGTTCCACCAATCTTAACTTCATGCATAAGGCCCACAACCGTCCGGAGTATGACGATAAACTACATCCGTGTCCTGGGTAAGACGATAAACTACGTCCAACAGCAAGGCCCCTGATCAGGAGGTTTTGAGTAGCGTGGAACCACCTTTTAATTGCTGGTGCTCCCAGGTTCACCCTGACCCGCGGTGGTAGCACCTGTTAGGGTCCCAGCTACTGGCAAATAGTTAACACCGAAGCTCACGTAAAAACACTATGAAAGTGTAAAAGTAGGTTTTAATACCAGAAATACTTTGTAAAAAAATATTCCTAGCAATGAAGTTTCGAAGGAAAAATATAACCAGCAATACGTTTTTGAAAAAAGAAAATATTACCAGCAATATATTGTTGAAGGAAAAATATTACCAGAAATAGATTTTTTACAAAACAAAAAATTACCAGGAAAAAAAATTATCGGCCTTAAATAACCCATTGAGGTTGATATGCTATAAAACAAAACAAAACAAACCAATATATGCTTAGATAGATAGATAGATAGATAGATAGATAGATAGATAGATAGATAGATATTACGAAGAATTAAAAATCTTGTTAGCGTTAAATAACCCATTGAGGTTGATATACTATAAAACATAACAAGCCAAACTAATATATACTGAGATAGATAGATAGATAGATAGATAGATAGATAGATAGATAGATAGATAGATAAAAATATTACGAAGAATTAAAAAACATTATCGGCCTTAAATAACCCATTGAGGTTGATATGACATAAAACAAACCAAGCCAAATATATGCTTAGATAGATTGATAGATAGATAGATAGATAGATAGATAGATAGATAGATATTACGAAGAAATAAAAATCTTGTTAGCGTTAAATAACCCATTGAGGTTGATATACTATAAAATATAACAAGCCAAACCAAAATATACTGAGATAGATAGATAGATAGATAGATAGATAGATAGATAGATAGATATTACGAAGAATTAAAAATCTTGTTAGCGTTAAATAACCCATTGAGGTTGATATACTATAAATATAACAAGCCAAACCAAAATATACTGAGATAGATAGATAGATAGATAGATAGATAGATAGATAGATAGATATTACGAAGAATTAAAAATCTTGTTAGCGTTAAATAACCCATTGAGGTTGATATACTATAAAACATAACAAGCCAAACTAATATATACTGAGATAGATAGATAGATAGATAGATAGATAGATAGATATTACGAAGAATTAAAAATCTTGTTAGCGTTAAATAACTCATTGAGTTTGATATACTATAAAACATAACAAGCCAAACCAAAATGTACTGAGATAGATAGATAGATAGATAGATAGATAGATAGATAGATAGATAGATAAAAATATTACTGAGAATTAAAAAATATTCTTGGCATTAAATAACCCATTGAGGTTGATATGCCGTAAAACAAATCAAACAAAGACCGGCCATGCCAGGCATATTGTAGTGAAATACCCTCATTCTCTTCGTATTCCTTTGGGGCGATGTAAATTCCCCTCGAGCTGCGTTTTCACACGAATCACAGCCTTGTGGCACTGTCTCCTCAAAGGATGCTTCTCCGATTACTGTTCAAGTCTAGTGTTAACCGTTATCTCTCATACATATCCGCATAAGCTCTGCCTTTATCTCATATAGCTCTCGGGACTTGTACAGGATTAAATTCATTTGTAAAAAAAAAAAAATCTTCAAGGAGAATTCAATGGCTCTTCTTCGATTAAAGCATACAAATGAAACGCTCAATGAAATTTGTACACTAGAAACAGTGAAGCGAAGATAGATTTTGTCTGTGAAGAATGTTCTAGTCTTTGATTATGAAGAATTATAGTAATTTCTGAAGAATTTCGTTCGCAGCCTTCCCAACACTAGTCCATTTTTTTCAAAGGCATCGTAAACAGAATCAAGGATTGGCTAATCATGTTGCAGTTAAAATATAAATAATTTTCTTTACTTTTTCAGTTATGCTATTTCATAAGGAGTGTCATCGTGGCAAATTTCCTGAATTCATTTTACACACACACATATATATATATATATATATATATATATATATATATATATATATATATATATATATATATATATATTATTCATATGTGTGTGTTTTGTAAGTCTTTATTCATTGTAGCGTTTATCTCTAAAGCTGCATCATCGGAAGTATTTGTTTAAATTTTCTCTTGTGGCGTCATTCTCACCTGATTTCAACATCCTTCCCCTCACCTGATTTCAACATCCTTCCCCTCACCTGATTCCGACATCATTCCCCTCACCTGATTCCGACATCTTTCCACTCACCTATCTTTCGTTTTGTAACGTGTTCTTTTTTTCGCAATAAAATCGTTTTTCTTTCCTTTAGTTATTGCAGTTTAAATCTTCCTCTTGAACGTCTTCGTCTTCTTTGCTGTCATTTATTGCAATTACTTATTTATTCATCTATCAGTTTTAGCGATTTGAAGAATTGTATTTAACCGATTGCTGCAAAGAAAGAAAATGTTGAATATGGTAAGTTAGTTCTTAAACTGTGTATTTTTCACTATTCTCTAATGTCATTAATAATAGTAGAATTATCCTAACACTAAAAAGAGGTCAACAGCTATCATCATCGGCATAGCTGTATAAATTTTCGCATGAATATCATCACGTCCTGGGTAAGACGATAGACTATATCCAGCAGCATGTCTTCTGATAAAGTGCATTTGAGGAGCGTAGAACCACCTCTTAATTGTTAGTGTTCCCAGGTCCATCCTCTTCGGGGATGCCAGCTATGGGCGAAAAGTTACCCCCAAAACTGCGGTCCAAATACTATGAAATTGTAACAACTGGTTTTAATACAGCAAAACGCTTTTATAAAAAAATATACCAGCAATAAATTTTTGAGGAAAAATTATTACAAGCAATAAATTATTACCAGCAATACATTTTTCGAAAAAAATATTACCAGCAATACATGTTTGGACAAAAATTATTACCAGCAATACATTTTTTGAAAAATAAATATTACTAACAATACATTTTTAAAACAAAAATATTACTAGCAATACATTCTTGAAGAAAAGCTTACCAGCAATAAAAATCCTGTCGACATTAAAATACCCATTGACGTGTTGATATTCCGTAAAAAGAATACAACCAAACAAGAGCAAACCAACATAATCTATATGTTTTCCACCGACTGATTGATTCGTTTGTAACGGATTATTTAAAACTAGAAAATAGTTTTAGATTATAAGACTTTGGGTGATAATGATTTAGTGATATATTAGTCGTAAAAGGGAGAGAAAGAGTGGATACACAATTTCCTAAAAATATTTACGCTTAAGTCGACATAAAGAACCCAACGGGAATTTGGTTCTTCAACTAACAATTTATCTATTACATCACAGTCACGACCAAGTTTATGCCACCTGGTATTCCGATGTGGTCACCCATCTAGCTACTGACGACGCTCGGCGTTGCAAACATCGGGGATAATACGTGAAACTTGTATTTAAACGTGATGTGGCCGTAAGTCTTGATGAAGTGGCAGTAACAGTTTCCTTAAGAATGGTATCTCCGAAAAACGCATTTATCTTTACGCGGAATGTGATATCAGGTTGAGTTTAAAGTAAGATTATAATATGAATACATGGAGCCTGAAGAAAAAATATGTATAATGTGCAGTGTTTTGACGAATTGTATTTAAACGGTTATTGTAAGAAAATATTTTTAATAGCAAGCTGCTAATTAAATTTAGTATTTCTTATTACTCAAACTTTGGATGCTAATATTTGATCCAGCTAATTGATGTTGCTACAATGTGTAGCGATATCAGTGTCAGCCGATATCTTGGTAAATGAAAACATCTGATGGGTGTTACAGAAATTATTTCGACAGTAATTACTTTGATGATTAACAGCTAAGTGAACAGGACTTCACGATAAACATGTCAGATGATTCTGTCAAGTAAGGTCACTGAGTAGAACAAAACCTAACTTTCTCGAAATGTTACTTTTTAGGCAAATAATACAGGTCAAAGAACGGTGTTCTCTTTAAGACAATGGTCACTAGCGCTGAAAACAGAGAGCCCCACAGACAAATGACAGAAAATCACACGAGACCCCTCACAATGACGTAATTAGGGAAAAAGCACGCCAGACTTCACATGAACGTGTTTTATTTCTTTCTCGCTCGTCTACAGCAGAATGTTGCAACCGAATAAAATTTGCTTACTTCAACAATCGGCACATGGTTTTATTTCGTGGGTAACCATAGGCTCAAAGAGATATATTGCAATCCACAAGCCACAAGAAGCTGCACATTGAGAACGAAGCAGGCGATTTCTCTGAGCTGCAACTCTACAAATGTTTCCAACATGTCCCATAGAAGTTGCAATATTTTTTTTTTACTCGACAAAACGTACCTGCAACTTTATGCTGCATATACGTTACATTGTAAGGTTTCATTAAAAGAAGAGATAACAAATTCAAGGTAGATATTACAATGTATCTTTTTTTTCAAATAAATTTAGTGATTCTTTTTTTTAAACATACAAAAATACATTACATAATTTTCTTGACAAGTGCCAAATTTTTCTACTAGAAGATTTCGCAACGTTATTATAATTCTATAAGAAAGTTCGTGAGAAGTGTTCATTTGGGACCAAGAGAATTTTGCAAATTTGCACCAAAAGTTGCTCATGTCTTTTTTAAAATTTCATCCTAGGTAAGGTAATAAAGTCACTAAGACACGGAGTGTTGCTGGTGCCAAAAATATAACAAAATTAAAAACTTTATTAAAATGCTAGGACAATAAAATAGCAAGAATTAAGGAGGCAGGTGATAACATTTGAGATTCATTAAAACTATTTTATGATCAAACTTGATTTGAAATCAAAAAGTTGGCAGGTCGAGAGAAGAAACGGGTAGTATAGTACTTACCCTTACATCTAATCATTTCACCTGTCTGGCCACGAACCAGGTACTTCTTAAATTCATTAAGCTGAGGTACCATCGCGAAAATTTCATGAGAATAAATACAAAGAAAATGTTTATAGAAAATTTACAAGGAAGCTACGTTACTGCAAAGGGAAAGGAACTAAAACCGAGATGCTAGGTCAGTACCAATAACATTGCAGATTCATCTCTGGATTTTATCAAGAATCCCTAAATATATTGCAGGAACACTAAGTTATTTGTGGCAGAAATATTCAATGCATTGACGAATGAATAAACTTACAAATATGCATCATAGATTCGGACGAGAGAATTGTCTAATTTGACACAGTGAACTAAATTTCCTCTTAGCAGACCTAGAAATTGATTCTGTATATTCTTTCTACATCATGTCTGCAGAAAAGGTTAGCCTGTCCACCAACTTAAGTACAACTTGTCTGCAATCTTTCCTATTACCTGGGAAACAATACAAACGGTAACAAAAACAATCATCGTAGCTATAAGAGAACATTTAACTGTTTGCATTTTCATCCCAACGTCCTCTGCATGTTTTGATTAAGTTAAAGCAACGTATTCAATATTCCATGTCTCTCTGAAATTGGTGTATATAAGTACGCTCACGTGAGAATAATGTGACACGTATAAAGTCTAATGTGAGCACATATATGTGCATTGTCAATGAACAAAAATAGCTGAAGGCCTCTCGGCGCTGGCCTTTATAGGAACAGATCAGGCGTCATTTAATAAGCATCACCACCTCCCATTGGAGCTCTATTGATTGCGATTATGGATCTCCGGGACTTGTCCAGATTATATTAAATCTCACCTACCTCGGCCTTACGCATCAAAAACATTCTATTATAGAAAATACTTATAATTTTTATTGAGCTTCCTATTTGAAAAGTATGTACGGTCGTGTTTCATACAAATTGTAAATAGTTGGTAACATTGTTGAAGTTATCTTACAAATTCGTTGGCAACATTTTGCGATTCATGTATTATTTTGTATTTTAAATGACGTTCTATATTCTGCAGAGGACCCGACATCATTTATTGGACAAATCTCTGCTTCATTTTGTCTACGATTACGACATTTCTTCTCATGATTTTGATTGGTTAGAATGTTTTAATTCGAACATTTGCCATACATGTTTTGTCAGTATTTACGTTTTTTGTGTTCTCTTAGGTTGAATTTACATAATCGAATCCAAGTTGTGGTTTAGTAATTGCCAAATAACAACGTCTTTTCTAATACTCGTACAAGTTTAAAACTGATGTGTCTAATTGTATATGACGGGGGAGAGGACACTATTTACATTATTCGGACTATTACCTTCATCTTTGTCGCCATATTTATTACAAAGTTTCGGCCGTTGTACGCTCCGGCCTTCTTCGGGTCGTTGGAATGTCGAACTGGACTCTTTATTTTTCTCACTTGGGTAGACTGTTCTAGTTCCACGTGCCATGTCTAATGGATGTCAGTTATCAGTTATCTCCTGTTTAATTTCCTCTCCAATTTCTCCACCGCCTTAGCCGGGTATTGAACTCATAACTATTTGGGATCTAACCAACGCCTTTATCCACTGTGCCATGTGTCCTTGAAGATATGACGACAAAGATAAGGACAATAGTTCGAATAATGTAAATAGTGTACATAATACCTTATCTCAGAACTATAGACAGATACTGAAGGGCCGAAACTTTATAATAAATAGGGCAACAAAAATGAGGACAATAGTCCGAATAATGTAAATAGTGTACATAATACTTCATCTCTGAAATATAGACAGATACTGAAAGGCTGAAACGTTGTAATAAATATGGTGACAAAGATGAGGACAATAGTCCGAATAATGTAAACAGTGTACATAATACCAGAAATATACAGAGATACTGAGGGAGCAGGAGTTCTCTCTATAAAATGTGTCCCAAGCTAAATTCCTTACACCCTTTTCATCTTACTTATCGCAGATTGTGTGTGTGTGTGTGTGTGCGTGCCTGTACGTTTATATATTGGATCGGGTTTTCTACATTTTTCAACTGATTTCAACAAAACTTCACAGGACTGCGCAAAATTACCTTGCGGTGGTTCTGACAGCGCCAAAAATTGGAAAAACACAATTGGTTTTGCACGAAATCAATTTGAGAACACGATAAAACACGATTCTGTCGCCAGAATGAAAGGGGAACAACTGATATCGAGTTATACTTATTATAAAACCCAGGTTGTTTGTCTATATGTATGTGTGTGTGTGTGTGTGTGTGTGTGTGTTTATATATGGTATCGGATTTCCTACATTTTTCAACCGATTTCAATAAACTTCACTTTTTTTTGGTAGGTAGTGTTTCTTATTGTCTTGCAAACTTTTTTCTTTATTTTTACATTCAGAATGCTTTAAAAAATTCCATTTACAAGACAATTGTTTATAATAAAATTCTATTCAATCGATAGACTCATAACGATTGAAAACAATGTTTTTGTTTGAGTTTGGGTTTGACCAATTCATAAAAAAACCCAAAAAAAACAAACTAATTAAGACATGCGTGTCCGTCAACTTTAAACAATAACCTTTGTCAATTTTATTTTTCATTCTTCATGATGGTCGATACTTGATCTATCTCTTACTGTTACATCCCCGGGCAACGCCGGACTCTACTGCTAGTTCAATTCGCGGCTAAATACTTGTTTTAATTACCAAATTTACTTTTGAAATTCAATCGTGGACAATATATCCACAGGTGCGTTTTCAAATCTTTTATCAAAAATGGGGAGTGAATAATATAGATTTGAAAATTGTTTTAGTGCTGGGTTTTATTACTTGGAAAACTATCTTATTAGAAATTTATGATGTTTTTCTTAGTTTCCGTCATTAATTTTCTCTCTTTTTCGTTCTTTCTATAGGATTTAATTACCTGTCCTTAAACATACTCCATTTTAAGTACATTTTTTCTATCGTCAGTAATATACAGGTGAATAATTTTTGACATTGATATATGAGTAATTAAACAAGATATATATATATATATATATATATATATATATATATATATATATATATATATATATGCCGTCCTAGGTATATCAATAAACTCCATCCAGAAGGAAGACCTCTGATCGGGAGGTTTATAAGAGCGAGCAATTGCCGTTCTCAAGTACACACTGACGCAGCGTTGTAGCTCTGGTTATGGTCTCAGCTATGGCCCAAACTGAACTACCGAATTGAAGTAAAATAATAAAATCTGCCTTGTCAGTTATATATCGAAAGATACATGATTGTCTAAGTTTGTATCACGCATGGCACATAACTGACTAATTGAAAAGTAACGAACTTGACTGATTTCGAAATCTACTCTTGAATTTAACGAACTTGACTCGAATTCCTACCTAGTAAATGAATATGACGCACTCGCTCTGTCGCGGAGATAAAGAGGTGGAAATAGATTGGATAAAATTCCTCTTATTACATACTTGATAAATTATTCTTATGTTTTACTCGTTGTCTTTGTAAACTCGAAATGAGCACGCCATTTAAATTCCAGAGAATTGTATCTCTGTCCAAGAGTATGCCAACGAACTGCCTAGTGTTGAGATTCTTACATTAAAAAATCATCTCCCTGCTTGATAAATTTGTAAGACTGACTCGCGTATTTTTTATTTATTTATCGTTTTATTTATTCACATTTTGATTTATTTAGTTATTAGCGTTGTTTATTTTGGTTACAGTTTTTATTTGTATATGTTTTTCTTTTGTGTCATTTTTATTTGAAATAACGTTTATTAAATTGAGGTCATGATGTCTTTCGTATTATGCTGTGCTTGTAGGTTTCTTAGGCGGACGTAGTTTTTGTGCCGGCATTTTTTCTACAGCCTCGAAATCCAATTCCTTTGCGATTTGTCCAACGCCCCCGACCATCATAAATAAGAAAACAAGATGTCATGTGCATAGATAAACCTCGACATTAACAAGGGCCCTCATGTCAGCAGGGACAGCTCCTACTGTCTTAAGCATGCACAATCATGCTCTCACAGGTTTTAAATCTTAATATATTTTACTTCATTACCTTACCTATACCCACGTTCTTGTGAGAAATATATCTATGATCGAACATGCTTTGTTTCACCTTCTAGAAAATAAATATACCTCACCTTCATGCCTCAGGTACATTCTCACACGGTATGTACAAATAACATCATTACACTCTCTTTCTTCGGTACTGCAAGTGGTTCAGGTTCATATATATATTCTCTTTTCTCTCAGTTATGTGTCATGCGTGATACAAGCCTATGCCATCACGTATCTTTCGAGACATGACTGAGGCAGATAGTTTTTCCTACAGTAGGTTGCAATTTATTTCTGCGATAGACCAGTTTCCATCCAAGACTATGGATCACAGTCTTTCCTGCAATTTATCAATAGCTGACAGAAGAAGCGAATTCATACCTTTCCCAAGGGTATTAACACGTAAGTGAATGTAATGGATTCGACTAGAATTAAAATTCGGCTTTCCGATTCCATTCGAGCCGTTCTTATTTACGACATAGCATAATGTGTAGCGTAATTATCTATATTATTGTGTCTCCGTATTCACACAATTTGCGCTTATACCTTCCAATAAATTATTATTTTTCTAATCTTTTCGCCAGACCCAACGTTTTACAGGTATTCAAAAGAAATGAGAATCAATTAAGGAAGAGAAAGATCAATAAAGAAAGAGCATTCAGAAAGACAGAAGATTGCGATTGACGTTGCATTCAAATTTTTGAAGACACCGAGAAAGATTTCCACAGCTGAGAAAGACAACATCAACATAGAATTTGACGGTAACAGCTAGTAGTACGCTTAAATTTCTGCGACCGAGATGCCAAGGAAGCGAAATTTATAAGAGCAACAGCCACGTAAATTAATTATAGAAAATACAGTAGTAAGCCAATTGACAGTGTTTGAAAAGTGACTGATGTCGAGATGTCACATAATGTTACAGACCCTCTTTGAATATTGCGAAGAATCTCGAAATATATAGCGGAAACAATGGTATATTCATAAATGTGTAACATACATTATTATTGTAGTCACGATTATTGTTGATTTTGGCGCGGTTCTGGCCATTATTGTGGATTTGGGCGCTGAGTAAGCATTATTGTTGTTGTTGGCGCTGTTGACATCATTATTGTAGATGTTGACTCTGTTATCTCCATTATTGTTGAAGTTGTCGCTTTTGTAATCATTATTATTGATGTTGGGGCTGTTGACACCATTATTGTTGATTTTGGCGCTGTTGCCACGGTTATTTTCGATTTTTCGCTGTTATCACCATTATTTTTGATGTTAGTGATATTGTCACCATTATTGTTGATTTGGGCGCGGTTGTCACCACTATTGTTGATGTTGTTGGTATTGTCACCATTATTGTTGATTTCGGCGCTGTTGTAATCATTATTGTTGATGTTAGCGCTGTTGTCAACGTTATTGTTGATGTTGGCGCTGTTTTCACCATTATTGTTCATGTTGGTGCTGTTTTCACCATTATTGTTCATGTCGGTGCTGTTTTCACCATTATTGTTCATGTTGGTGCTGTTTTCACCATTAGTGATGACGTTGGCGCTGTTCTCGTCATTATTGTTAATGTTGTCGCTGTTGACACCATTATTATTGATTTTACCGATGTTGACACCATTATTTTGGATTTTGTCGCTGTTGTCACCGTTATTTTGATGTTGGGGCTATTGTCAGCATTATTGTAGATGTTAACTCTGTTGTCATCATTATTTTTGAAGTGGTCGCTTTTGTAATCATTATTGTTGATGTTGGCGCTGTTGTCAAAATGTTTGGTATTGTCCATTATTGTTTATGTTGGCTCTGTTGTCACCATTATTGTTGATGTTGGCGCTCCTTTTTTGATTTTTCGCGTGATTATCACCATTATTGTTGATGTTGGCTGCGTATGGTTTGAATATCCTCAATGCTTTAAAATGTTTCCATGTTAACTTTTCTTATTCTGCTTTTTATTTTTTGCGTAATTTGAAGTCAATTTTACTGCGTAATTTAGGTCAATGTACGAGTTCAATATTTAAACTAATAAGATCGAAACTTGCAAATAACTCTACAACTGACATTTCTTCTTTTTATGTTGACTGTACTGGGACAAAGTACTCTGTATCCATTGGATATGTTCTTTCTTTTCTAGTTCAGAAGATAGGTAGGTAAGCATATATATCGTATTTATGATATAATTCCAGTCAGCGTTGCGCAGAGTTGGAATAGCCAAATTAAAATTTCTACTTCCTTTATCAATGGGAAATCCAATCATTGTTCTGGAATTGTCGTTTTCTTTTTCTTGGTCAAGAAGTTAATGTCAGTCTGTATAAGTATCGTCACTTGTCCTACATAAAAGCTTCGGTGTTTTGAAAGACACTTTCGAGTGCCATGCGTCGGTAAGTGAAAAGAGAATTTAGTCATCGATGGCCCGTGGAAATTAGCATTACCCAGTGAAAACGTTTATTACCACATAATTATAGCTATGCCTGAGAAACCAGGCGCAAACGAATGCGAATTCCACCGAAAAATAAGCCTAATGAGCCACGTGACAAAACTCATCATCCGTATTTGATGAATAGAGCGCACAGCAGAATCAGGCCAGAGATAGGACAAGAAAAGTGTGGGTTTGTTAAAGACACTGGCATAAGGAACACGATATTCATGCGTCGAATAAGAATCTCAAATAGTCTGGGTCATTACATGGCTACTCGACTTCAGAGTATTTCCCGCCACCGTAAAGTATTTTCCCTGTACTTTTTTTTATATATACTTCCATGGGAATTGTCCTGTTAAACTTCTTGCTATGGTAACTAGACTTTATGAATTTAAGCGCAGTATTCATCATTAGATTTTTATCAGAAAGAGCAATAAAAATGCAGAAGGACGTGTACCTACGTTTCATAGACTAAGCAAAAGCTTCAACAAAGTACGCCACTAATATCTGATGTAACTGCTCAGCAACCTTGATTAATTCGGGAAAGACATTAGGAGAATCAAGAACGTATACTGGCAGCAAACAGCATACATGCGCATAGAGAACGAGTTCAACGAATATACTAAAATAGACAGGGGCGTAAGGCAAGGATACGTCTTCTCACCCGACGTGTTCAACCTATACAGCGAGGCAATTATGAGAGAATTAGAAACTCTACCGGATTTAGCATTAGTGGCCACAATCTTAACAGCATAACTTACGCAGATGACAGGGTGCTGATGACAGACACGGAAAAGAAAAATTCTCCTACAAAGGTAGCAACGGAGAGTGTGAAGAAGGGACTAAGCATAAACTACAAGCAGATAGCATGGTCATCATAAAAGGATGAGTCTGAAATGCGATTTTCATATCGAGGACACTAAAGTCGAGTAGGGGCGGAAGTTTAAATATCTGGGAAGCGTCTTGTCAGAGGACGATAACTGCGACAGTGAGATTCGTAGACGTATTGGAATGGCGAAGGACGCACTCCAAAAGAGTCTTGCGAGACAGGAGGATTTTTTGGTAACAAAGAAAGGAATATTCAGCTGTTACGTGAAATCTGTCCTTCTTTACGGCAGCGAATGTTGAACAACGTTCTTCAAAGATGAAGAAGAGACTCAGGGCGGCGAATATGTGGTTCTACAGAAGGATGCTGAGGATATCATGGACAGATCGTGTTAGCAATTATGACGTATTAGAGAGGATGCAAACAAGGGGGAAGCTTATACTTATCATCAGGAAGTAGCACTGGGACATATAATGAGGAAGTAGGTCTAGGAGAATCTGATACTCACGTGTCGAATAGAGGGAAGGAGAGACAAGGGAAAACAACGCATGCCACACATAGCGCGATTAAGCAAGTGGATAACAGAACATGATCTGGAGAAGGTGTCAAATGGAAGGAAATTGTTGAAATCTGCAAGTGATAGAAGATAGGTGGAGAGCTATGATCCTAAATGGATATGGCACATAAAAAAAGGTAAGTTCACACCTTGGAGCAAACAGGAGAAAGCGGATGAGATAGGACTTCTTTTCCCTTTTAAATATTTCAGCAATGCCACATAACGACTTAAGGTGAGATCAAGTGAGGTACTCATATTTCCGGTTCCTTTACTTTTAGCATCACGGGAAAAAGTATTTCGTTTTCCTTTTTTATTACTTATTATTATTTTTATGGTATTTTCCCCACGGACGCATGGACACTCCTTGCTATAAATAGGAGCAGGTACTGCTTTTTAAAGATGGAAATTTCCAGCAGTCAGCTCTGACTGTCTGACCGAACGTTCTTGCTGTAACGCTCTTGTTTGTATATGTTTGTAATTACTGTTTTCTGTTAATATATTTGTTTAACTAAATTCCCCTCTTTGTGTATTTATTTCTGGCCCTAACAAGGTAACAACAATTATTTTATTTTATTTTTTTTTCATTTTCCCACAAGTTATGTCCACCAGATTTGTTTTACTGATGCGGTAGTTTTTTGGCGGCAAATGTATCCATGCTTTCTGTTTTTAATAAATCAGTCATGGTTTTAATTAATTTTAAAACTTTATTATTATTATTATTATTATTATTAATATTTTCGATTTTCTGCTATTCTACCATTTTTTTCGTTTTTTCGATTCATAAATTTAAAAACACATGACAATGTGAATCGGATTTTTTTAATTATATCCAATTTTCTGTGGCGATTTTTTTTTCATTGAATATGCTCTTTATAGCATTTCATTACTAAACCTATTCTTTTGTTTTTTGTTTTGTTTTTTATTTTGTTTTTTTTTTTTTGCTTTTTTTTTTCAAAATATTTTCCTCTCTTTCTTCTTGTATATTTCCACCTGTTTTTTTTTTTCCTTTCTTTAGCATTTAATTTTTTTTAATAAAAACTCGGTCGAACAACGGTGTCAGTTCGAGTTAAAATTGATTTGCACATTCGGCGTCAAACGACCCATTTTGATTGCTGATTCGTTACGAAAGATATCTGATCTGTAATGGCCTGAACGGAAGTGTTAAAAACGCATATCGCAACCTTCCCAGCAGCCCGCCGTTGATGAAATGCTTCGATCGACACATGGGGCACGAAAGGAAACGGAAAATGCATGTGCACATTCCCTTAAATTGCATTATATGAATAACAACATAGCTATTGAAACAAAAAAAGATCCCACATCATATCATTTTTTAGGGAATTAAAGTTCCTTTTCTAAACAAATGAATATGTTTTAAGTATAGGTAATAATCTACATGTTGTATAATTACAACGTATAGCTGACCACTGATATACGAAGATAAGTCTACTAGAGAGGCTGGCCAATCCTTATTGAAGACGCTTACTCAGGCGCATTTGTGTTTATTCACCAACTACAGAGCCCACGTGTGGTTTATACAGCAACTATCCTAAGCATACATTATTTATAGTTACTGTGAAAGAGCGTGCTATTTAGCGTGATCAACAATTTGAACAAGGCTCGCACGCTTAAACCCTTGGCCGCAATGTCTTGTGACTTCGTGCTAACACAGCTATCGACGGCCCTCAATGTACTCAATTTCACTGACATGGCTTAGGTCAACCCGTTGTATGGTTTTCAGTCACTTCCCAAAGATCCTTCCGCTGAGATTGACATCTTCAGTCTGGTAACATCAGGAAGTCTTCTTCCTGAAAAATTGACCATGGTGAGATTCGAACCCGAGTCTCATGGTCACAATGAGAACTTTTTAACTACACGGCCACGTTCGCATAATAACAACGTATTCATATAAGTAAATGTGCATAAGTTTGTTCAATGCATTGGATTGAGCGCCTGCAATTCGCTAATTATTAATTATTAATCATTTATCATTTCAGCACATCAATGGCGAACTCTATGCTAAGGCATGAGAAGAAATGGCATTTTTTAAATTGTTACGATACGCGCAAAGACTTAAGATTTTGAAATTGCAAGTTGCCATGTTGTTTGTGCCCAAAGTTCTGAAGGAATTGGAAATCTCCCTCGGGGATGTGTCGTCTGTAGCGAAGCGCAAAAGATTCACAGCGTTTGGACAATATCGGGAGACGGCAAGTCGTACAGCCGGCGAAGGACATTATTGTTCCAATTCTCGAAACATCCGTGAACCCCATTAGCAAAGATCTCCAGGTGTCCGAGGGCACAATCTGCGATGTGGTGCATGAGGATATTCAGTTCAAGTCACACTTTATCAGGAAAGAGCATTTCGTTTTGGCACACACACAAACACACACACTCTCTCTCTCACACACATATACACACACAAGAATAACGGTAGTTCTATGCAAAAAAGATTAATGAACAATTTGAAACAACCATTAGAAACTGGCATTCTCTGTTTAACTTTTAAGACGAAAAAATTTCGGCCAGGATCCAAAAATGACTTGGGGAAATGACAGGTCGTTATGTGCACATCCTTCAGATTTCGCCCATCTTATACACAAGTTTCCAGCTTCTTTGATGGTTTTAGGGGTGATGATTAGTGAAGGACACGCCACGCGACACCACAATCATCATCTTAAAGCCATCAGAGAAGGGACTTCATCAGTGCCTTTGGCTGAAAACTAATGTCTATATAGAGTTGCTGCATCAGTTGTGAAGCCCAGGATAGACATTATATGCAATGGAAGGCCGTGCGTGTCTCAGCATGACTCCGCGTCTGTCCACAAAGCTATGGTGACACAAGATTAAACGGTGGTTAATCTGCACGCCTACATCAGACCAATGATCCACCAGCTCACTATCCAGAGCTAAATCACGTGGAGCGATTCGTGAAAATCGTCATTACCAGATTAATGTCCAATATCAATAGATAACATAACATGCGTACCGCTCCAACGATAAAGGTACCATTGCCGCTGATGGCGCTTACATCAAATACACACATAATACAACAATGACAGAATATCTGTACCAATATTCTGTATCAATATATTTAGTTGTTTTTAATATATATACTGTCTTCATTGTATCCTCAAATGCATTGTGAATACCGTACATGATTTAAATAATATTTCGTGACTATGATTGTTAGGCGTTTGCATTGCGATATTTGTTTCGATAGCTATCTTTCCGTAATGACTCATTTTTTCCTGTCTCTGACAGTCGTGTCTGTTATTGAAAATCAAAACAGCCGTTTTTTCAACAGGAGGAAGGTTTATATTTTGTGTAGGATTAAATAACACATCGCATATAGTTTGTACTGTTTATACTTATTGTCACATCCAGGGAGATTTTGCCGATTAGCTGTTAGTAACGGAGAGGTAGATATGAGGTTAGAAGCTTGCAAGTCCTAAAAGTTGCAGTGCTACAAGGAAAAAGTCATACTTCAGGAACGGGAAACAGTAGAAAGCAGATGATATAGGACTTGTTTTCCCTTTTAAATACTTCAGCAATGAAACATAACGACGTATGGTGAGATCAAGTGAGGTTCTCATATTTCCGGTTTCTTTACTTTTAGCATCACGGGAAAATATATTTCGTTTTTCTTTTTTATTGCTTATTATTATTATTATTGTTATGGTATTTTCCCCACGGACGCATGGACACTCCTTGCTATAAATAGAAGAAGGTACTGCTTTTTTGGAAAGGGAAGTTTCCAGCAGTTAGCTCTGACAGTCCGACCGAACATTCTTGCTGTAACACTCCCGTTTGTATGTTTGTAATTTTTTTTAACATTTCCTCGTTAATTGTTGATTCATCAATTCAAGGACCAATAAAAAGTCACTTCAATTATGCCATTCTGGCCTTTAAGTTACCCTGTCAGGTATATCAAATTTTAGAAATGCAATATTTTCTCAGAAAACCAAACAGCTTTCTAATAAAATATTTGTATATTTCGATGATGTTTGTGCTGGAGATCGGATTATACCTGACCAGCGTTTCTAAGATTATATTTTGGGTCAAATAAACATCCACGCATGCTCTACTCTCTGGAAGTTGTTGGGAGGAACAAAGTTGGAATTCTCAAACAGGTATCTATTTTTCTATATGTGTATGAGTTTATTGCCAACGATGACGTCATCACGACTGCCAAAGTCACAAGCGTTGAGGCTAAGACAGGAAAGCTGCTTCTCTGTTCGACAGGCCATATGTAAATAATGGAATTTTATCTTCTTCCAAAGAACCGAAGTTTCCTTTTACCAGTACGTCTTTTGTCTCCTTTGTAACAGAATTTGCCGATCATGGGTAGGCCTTGACAGCCATTACCAGGCCAGCAATAGACATACACTTTATTGAATCAATTGACAAGGCAACTAAACAAAATGGTAATATGCGGAGTTGTGTTTTCGCTTTTTTGTTTTTATGCATTTGAGTTGTTTTTGTGGCATTTCTCTTTTGTTTGTAAATCAGTAATTCACATATTAATTCGAGCGAATAATATTTTGGGAAAATTTCTGCCAAACAAAACTCAGAGTAGATCTCACCGAAAGAAATGCCTAAACAAGTTTTGGAGCAGTACGTTTGTATGGAGGCACGGTTGAGTAATAGATAGCAGCTCAGACTGAGCTGAATTTCAGTCAAATCCGTTACGTTCACATACATGATAATAACCTTAGGAAAGGTATGAATCTTCTTCTTCTCCCCCATCGTAAGACAGACCTTGGAGGGCAACTGCTCTACCGTAAAAAAAAAAATCTTCCTAGTCAATTATGTATCGAAAGATACATCATCCCCTAAGCGTGTATCATGCATGGCACGTAACTGACAGAATTTTGTACATTATTTCATTTTTTTACACTTTAAATTATTATCTGATCCATCTCCCCGGTTTTCAGCATCATTTTCAAGAAGATTGAGACATACGAACACATAACACTGAAACGTTTCCCGTACGATCACCGAAGTTAAGGAACGTCGATTCCAGTCAGTAAGTAAATGGATGACCACTTGGGAATACCAGGTGCTGTAAGCTTTGATATGCTGGTGGTGTACTGGATGAATGCTCGGAGTTGTTAATCGGACAGCCCAGTTCCAATTTCAATTGGCTTCATTTACGCACAAATGCACCGAGGAAAGGTCGAAATGCAGCTCTTCTCCCCCACTTATAAGAAGGAACTGGAAATCCAATCTCCTTCTATCGATGAAAAATTAAGTAGATAAATAAACAGTAAATAGAACTTCAAAGTTTAGGCTGAGATGCTAGAAATATAGACTTGAAGTAGACTTTAGAAGGAACCGGAAACCCAAACCTTTTCAAAAGGCCGGGGAGGAGTGTCATCCGGGTGATAGTCATATCTGCTAATCCTTTTTATTGGATTACTAATCCATTTAGAATTAATTATCTAGTCAATTTCCATTGTTTCTTTCATACCATGTGCAATGGTTCTCTAACTCAAGCACTGATAAAAAATCCTCTTAGATTAATTTTAAATTTCCAAACTTGATTCCAACAAGTACGGTACAGGTTACTGAAGAGAAAAATGACACAAAGGTTGATAATGAACGATAATACTTCGGAAACGAACAACACATATAAGATTCACCAGCAGCGCGTAGAAGAAGTAATCATCTGCTAGAAGAGAGTCAATTGAATTCTACAATGAATCTCCAACTGCGGGATATCTACTAACAGCCCCACGCGATCAGATGTAGCACAAGGCCGAATTTAATGTGGGTATCCGATCCCGTATCATCGGCCAAGCAATTCTCCGTAGACCCCGTATAAAACGCGGTCGGGTAACTGTTTCCCAAGTCGAGACTCTGCCCTTCAACATGTGGATCCTCTCTGCCCGGAGGCAGAGAGTTTGACCAGCACAGCTGGAGACGAATCTATAACTGCAGGATATCTACCAACCACCCCACGCAGACAGATATGGCAACAAAAAAAAAACGAATTTAATATGGGGTATCCGAGACCGTATGGTCGGCCAAAAATTCTCCGTAGACCCCGTATAAAATGCAGTTGACTGTTTCCCGAGACGAAACCCTGCCCTTCGACATAGCCTCTTTTTAATAGTCTTTCATCCCGGAGGCAGGAATTTTAACCAGCACAGCTGGAGACGAACTGCTGACCAACATACAGTATTTACTACCGTATTTATGTGAATGGGGACATATCCTTTATCATCCATATTTATGCTACAACAATTACTTTAATCCGACGTTATTATCGCACTCCAACATTACAATACATTAATGTTAATAAGGATAAGATATATCCGACAGATAGCTGAATAGTAATTAAATATTTTGAAAAAAGCAAATGAAAGGAATATTTCTTGGAAACCCAGACGGGATTAATATTGAACGCAGGTTTATGCAACGCCACAACAGCGAAAACTTCCAACCTCAGAGAATGGACAAAGGTGAGAGGTGTACAAAATTTTAACGAATGGCAAGAGCAAGAAACAACGTCCCAAAGTTTTTGATAGAAGATCCCCATCTTCTAGCCGTTTTGATGAGCATATAATTACTTTACGAATCGCGTAATTCTGCTGAAGAGATCTCGGTGCGTTATGTTAACTTGAAGACAAAATCTGATTCCTTGACCTGGAAACAAGCCGTCAGGTATAATACGATTCCAGACAGAGCCATTCCCAATTATAATTATCACTGAATAGAGGGCAAGTTAAGCCACGTCGAACCTGGTCAGTACCTAGATTGGTGACGTTTTGAGAATAACACATGCATAGAGGGCAAGTTAAGCAACATGAAGTAATAAGACTTTTATCACTAAATAATTATTTTATCCAAAGAAAAAATTCTTAGAATCTAAAAATATTTTCTGGAATTAAAGAACCTGCTAAGAGTTGGTAAGCCGTCGTAAACGAATCATTCAAACCATCAAGTTTGTGAAAATTCGTACTCGGACGAGAACTGATGTTTCAACGCCTTATGGCTCCATACTTTCTTCAAATTATTTATTTAGCAAGTTCTTCTGTGATAGAAATATACAAAGTGACATCGAAACGAGAACTATCCTGGAACGATAAAATATCCAAAAATTACCATAAAGTGTCCTATTTATCGAGAACACTACTGAAGCTTAGAGGAGGAATAAAAAAATACATGAAACCTACGAAAAATTGGCGTCGAAAAAGACCATGGCGTTTGCGTAAGGCTGGAGCCTACACACGAACAACGGACAAAAAGAGTGATTCCTGCTTTATAGATGGAATGTTTTATCGTATGTACTTCAAAGTCCTTAGCTAGCTACTTCAGATTACTATCTGTTCTGGCCTATCAAATGACATTCATCCCGGAAGAGCTAGCAAACAATTGACCCAGCGGTGGCAGCTGTGACATGTATCTACTGATATTTGTAAGCAACTACTTTGAGAGGGATATTTATGCACTCGCGCACAATTAGAACAAATGAATCAATCTTGATAGTAAGTGCGTCTAAACCATACTGTTGCTGGTAATACATGGATTTTTTTTTATTTGACAATAAATAACTTGCCTCATTACAAAAATGTTTTGTAGATGAGGCATTATTATTATTATTATTATTATTATTGTCATCATCATCATCATTCGATTTCTGCTATGGACACACTACCTACCAAGTCTGCGGAAAGACCTAAGGCAGGTCGTGGTGTGTTGTTATGGCCACATTTCATGTTAATTTTTTTTTTTTTTTTTTTTCTCCGATGAAGTTGCTAGCGTTACATAGACAAAGTTCTCCTTAGTGTGTGTGCTGTACTTAATAAGACAATTTTCTGTATGTCTCTTAAGCTGGGGTTTCAGGGATTCTTTCAATGTGTTGTTTTGTTCCATTTTTATAATTCCAAGTGCACCTATTACCACTGGTATTATTCTTGTTTTCAATTTCCACATTTTTTCTATTTCAATTTCCAGGTCTTTGTATTTTGATAGTTTTTCAAATTTCTTGGTTGCTATGTTACAATCCGCTGGACAAGCCATATCAATTAGTAGGTAAGTTTTTTTTCTTTCTGGTTTTTTTGACAATAATGTCCGGCCTATTTTGCTTCAATTTTTCTGTCTGTGTGGATGGTATAATCCCATAGAATGGTGACATCTTCTATTTCTGTAACCGGCGCTGGCCGATGTTCATACCAGTGTTTGCTTACACATTTTCCAAAGTGTTTGCACATTGTCCAGTGTAAAGTATTGCCCCACTCTATCGTGACGATTTTTATATTCATTTGGGGCAAGTATAGAACATCCTGAGATTAGATGGTCTATTGTTTCTTGGTATTTGTCACAGAACCTGCATTTTGGATCCACATTATTATGTATGATGTGGATCCAAAATGCAGGTTCTTATTATTATTAAAATGCAGGTTATTATTATTATTGTTATTATTATTATTATTATTATTATTATTATTATTTTATTTCCTTTGATTTCTGATGTGTACTAATTTCATTCCTGGCCCCGCCCAGGGTCCTAACGTTAGGCTACCTCGTTTAATTATTACTTCATTTGATACCTATTATATACTTATTTATTTCTGGGGACAAAACAGGGAACTATGGTAAGAAATAGTGTCATATCATTTTTCACTGAACATTTAAAAAATAATAAAGATAAAACACCCATTTCGTAAAGTGTATGCTGTACTTATGAGTACAATTCTTTTGTATTTCTTTCAAGTATTGGCTACCGTGTTTCCCCTTCAATAAAGCTATCAGAACCTTTTCAAATAAAACCTAAAATTCTGACAATAACTGAAATTAATGATGTCTTCGGATGTCACAATTTTTTTAGAGTTCTACTTCAAGGTCTTTAAAAGCAATGTCAATAAGAAATCACATTCAATTTTTGTGGTTTTTGATCACTATACCTGGACAATTGTATATTGTATGTATTGCAAAGTCTCATAAAATTGTTACTGTGTTTGTAATCGGGTCTGGGTGGTGTTCACACCAATTATTAGCGGTTTCCTACCCGTAAAATATTTTCGCCCACACTGTCATTCTGAGTTTTATATTCGACGGAAGATAATACCGAGAAAACTGATAGAAATGTCTCAATAATAATAATAATAATAATAATAATAATAATAATAATAATGGGAACATCAACAGTCCCTGTTGTAGTTGGAGCCCTAGGATTGGTTGGAAAAGATTACAGTAGACTAAGTTAAGGGATTCCTGGAAGCCAATGCCTCAAAGAAATCCAAAAAATTGTTCTCCCAAGTACAGTTTAGACTTTACGAAGGGCTTTATCTATGTATTTTTTTTGTCAGTGGAAAGTGTCATGATGCCATTTCTAACCTTAGGTCTCTTGACGGGACCCGGAAAGAAATGTATACACAACAGAAATTAAGAGGAAATAAAAAGCAATAATAATAATAATAATAATAATAATAATAATAATAAGAAGAAGAAGAAGAAGAAGAGGGAAGAAGGAAAAGAAATATATATATATATTGCATCTCTCATCGTTTATACTTTAATACTCTGACAAGATCAAAATTCGTTTGGTCATCTTAAAACTGGAAAAACTTATATGTCCTAAATTATGGTTATCAGAAAGATGAATCGAAATGTAGGAAAATACATCGAGAGTACACATATGCATATAATTTTTTACTTTAAAAAATATCGTAGATCAATTTCGAGATTCAACGCACGATTTTTGGTAATCAAAATAAATTTAGTTGAAGTGAAGGCTTAATAAACTTCCCACAGATGAAGACTCGACCCGAGAAAACAGAAATGGATAAGTTGTATGGATATGAGTTTGTGACCCTCGGGGGAACGCGGCAAATTGAGGTTCAATCTATGGATCAGTTCGTGATGACAATGCATATATTCTGATCTCGTACTAGAAACAAACAAACGCCACAGAGTTGAATACGACTGGCCAGTTTTAATTGATACGAAATATATCTTAAACATGGAAAGCGTAATTAGTCAGTTATGGGCCATGCGTGATGCACGCTTAGGCGATCACGTATCTTTCGATACATGACTGACGAGGCAGATTTTTTTTCCTTCAGTAGGTTGGCATTTCTTTCTGCGCTAGACCAGTTGCCATCTAAGGCTATAGATACCCATGGATCTAAGGGAGAAGAGGATTCATACCTTTCCCAAGGGTATTTGCACGTAAGTGAATGTAATGTGTTCGACTGAAATTCGAAATCGACTCTCCGATTCCTCAATCCGGCCGGCTATCCCTTAATCCACCGTATGGCTGATAGGGTTAGTAATGTTATGGGATTATTAGTTAAAACGTATAACACATGTGTATTAACTTTTGCAAGAAAGAGATCAGCTTATCTAGTTAGGAATCCAGCTTTGGTTTGGTTTGTTTTGTTTAATGGCATATCAAACTCAATAAGTCATTTAATACCGACAACATTTTTTTCCTGGTAATATTTTTTGTTTTGTCAAATATCTAGTTCTGTTAATATTTTTTTCCTCAAAAATGTATAGCTGGTAATATTGATTTTCAAAAACATATAGCTGGTAATATTTTTTCAAAAACGTATTGCTGGTAATAGTTTTTTCTTGAAAAAATTATTTCTGGTAATAATTTTTTACAAAGTATTTCTGGTATGAAAACATATTTTTACACTTTTATAATGCTTTTTCCCTAGCTGGGACCCTAACAGGTGCTACCACCCCGGGTTAGGGTGGACCTGGGAACACCAGAAATTAAGATGTGGTTCAACGCTCCTCAGAGCCTCCTGATCAGAGGCCTTGCAGTTGGACGTAGTTTATAGTCTTAACCCTGGACGCGGATGTAGTTTATCGTCATACCCAGGACTCAGGAATCCAGGGGAAGTAACTCGAATCCAAACCGGACCGCGCAGGTTTTGAATTCAGAGTTGTCCTTGACCAGTTGACACTTAAGTCTGCCCTTTGTATTTAGCAGTAGCTGGATGTGAGAAGAAGAGGACTCATACTTGTTCCAAGCGTATTAGCACTTAAGTGAATGTAATTGATTCGACCGGAATTTGAACTCGGATCTCCTATTCCTCCAGCACTTAAACACCACAAATCAGTTATGTGTCATACGTTATATACGCTTATGCGATCATGTATATTTCGATAAATGACTGACGAGGCAGATTTTTCCCACAGTTGGTTGCCATTTCTGCAGTGGACCAATTGCCATCCAATACTGTCTGTCCTACGATTTACTCATAGCTGGGTGAGGGAGAAGAAAAAGGATTCATACCTTTCCCAAGGGTATTACCACGTAAGTGAATATAATGGATTCGACTTGAATTTGAACTCGGCTCTCCGATTCCTCAATCCGAGCCGCTATCCATCAATCCACCGTACCCGTAAAAGAGTATAGTCTTCGTAAAATCATCTTTTTTGAACACCGTAGAATCCGCTATAAGAAACTATATAAATTCCTAAATTCTCGTTCAGGTTTATGATTTGACTAGACAATACGATTCTCTTACATTTATGTGACACTCCCAAAAATGGAGAGAGCGAGAAATTCCATATGAACCCACGTCGCTCTGATATCAAATCTAGTTATCTTCAGACCATTTTTCCCATATCTTCATCTCACTACAGATAAATTCCGAAAATTGATACGTTCTATAAATTACACAATTTCTCTATTGAGGATTATAAAATAATCGGAGCACGATGGTTCAGACAGCAAGGTACAAAATGATAACAAACGTTTATACATCACCTTATGGACGTTATCACACTCATATTAAATATAGACTGGCGTTTTACATCGTCTTTAGATAGTTACTTTGATTAAGCGTCTATTTTAATGATCTTTAGACGAATTCGCCATCGACAAGATCACAGACATCATAAATAAAATATACGACATAAGACCTTACTAGATAGATTTTCCTAGCGCTGCTTAATAAAAACTGGTGCAGGTGAGTGCGAGCTTCATCGGACGATCAGCTTAAGGCGCCAGAGAAGCATGGTAATAAAGGGAAATCTGGTGAATAGAGCATCAAATAGAATCACACAGGAAATAAAAGAGTGCCGCTAGTCAAGAATAGTGTAAGAAAAAATGCGATATTCATTATTAGAATGATATAGGTGACAGCAATACAAATGAAGAAAGTGTATACTCATGCTTTATAGATTAAAATCATTTGGCAACGTACAGTACAAGGATCCATAGACGTACTTGGAACAAATGTTAGAATATCCCAGAAAATATACTGAATTTTTATTTATTTATTTATTTTTTGCTTTGCTTTGTTTTACGTCATATAAACCTCAATAGGTTATTTAATGTTGACAACAATTTTATTGCTGGTAATATTTTTTTTTTTAAAAATGCATTGCTGGTAAGGATTTTTTTTCCTTCAAAATCTATTTCCGGTAACATTTTTCTTCATGAATCTATTGCAGGTATGTTTTTTTTTTTTTTTTAAATCTATTTCCGGTAATATTTTTCTTCATAAATCTATTGCAGGTAAGATTTTTTTGGTTTTTCTTTTTTGAAAAATCTATTGAAGGTAATATTTTTCTTCATAAATCTATTGCAGGTAAGTTTGTTTGTTTTTTTTAAATCTATTTCCGATAATATTTTTCTTTATAAATCTATTGCAGGTAAGTTTTTTTTTTGTTTTTTTTTAAATCTATTGAATATAATATTTAATAGAAAGCGGCGTATGACAATGATATATCTTATCACTGGATTTGTTGATCAAATCCAGTGATAAGTCACATCATTGTCATAAATAGTGAGGCTAATCTATCGCAGGTGGAGACTCCGCTCTATGTATCATAGAGGGGTGTAAGCATAACGATATGATATACTGTTAATGGGGCGGAAAGGATAGCAAATTTGAGGCTATCATAAAAATACTAGTGAAGGAAAGCGAGAAGAAAGGACAAACTATCAACTCTAAAAAGATAGAATATATATTTGTCCCTAAAAAAAAAAAAATAAATGCGAAGTCTGAATTGGATACATCAACAAGTAAAAAAGATAGAATAACTTGGAAAGTATTTTAAGAGAGGGAGAAAAGGGTGACCCATTGAAATAGGAAAAATGTATTCCAAAAGCTAAGCAAAGTAAGAAGAAACAAAACAATTACGTTAGAAACAAAGAAAATGCCGCTGAAATGTTACGCGATATAAATCCTAAAATGTGGCTGAGTATTTCCACTCAGATGAAGAGAAAAAAATGGCCAAAGATATATGGATATACAGAACGATGGTGAGAATTTCAAGGGAGGGCACCTGGAAGCGATGAAAATGGTATGAAAAAGCGTATTTATGCTAAAAATCAGAAAGTGAAATGAGGAAATAAGGCTTGGAGAATTTCACACAAAAATGAAGGGGGCAGTTTAGCGCATCCGGTATCTGATGTGTAACCGTGAAGAAATGTTGCTAAGAGCTACAGGAGGAAAAGAGATTGTGGAGAGCCGTGATCACCCACACACTAAAGGTATACGGCATATAGAAAAAATAAGATCAAAATGTTGAAAATATTTTTATTGCTATCATTAATGAACCGATATAAGTAATAAAATAATTTTGAATCATTTCATCAAGGAAATATAGCCACTAAGGCGCAAATCGTTACTGAGTGGAAAAGAAAATAAGAAAAAGATAAACATTATTAATGATAGAGAACAAATAAAATAGGGAAATTAAGAAAGGATTTACATTGCATTTACGTTTTGGACGATCAACGTTGTGTTTGAAAAAAGAAGCCGGAAGAGAGCGTAATAAAAGATAGGGAAGAGACACTTATCAGGGACATTAGGGGTAGAACTATCAATTCTATCTGTAAAGCGATGAGACCTAGCTGTCAATAGACAGGAACTACAGAAGTCGATTTTCAATACGCAGAAAGGCAAGGGATTTATTGTAGACTTTAGAGAGTACAAGAAAGAGCACATGAGCACGATTTTTAATAACTATTCAGGTAAACCATTATGTCCACATCAACTGCAGGGATCCAGTTTAGCAATAATAAGGATAATCAGATCGAGCTTTTTCATGCGGATAATAGCGAGAACAAATTCAAAATCAATGATTTGACTTATTTTATTACATCAGGCTTATAATCAGTGCGTTTAAAAGGCGTTAATATTTTTCTCACGTCTACACTTACACAACTAGGTTTGCGGTCTGACAGTCTAGAAGCCTTGTCACCTATCGAGATAGTCTGCTACAACAAATAAAAGAGATTTTATCCAACGTTTGGCCAGTCGTGTAGCTTACAGCACTTGGGATTCTTCAGCAGTCATCACTGGATATACTGCCCAGATTCAATGGCTTTTGGCAACATCACGTTGAAACACCAGTTCCTGGATGATCGTAGAAGTTACACAATGTCAAGCTTGCTCAATATCTAGATGGTAATCCATTAGGGAACACCAGCTGCTGTAGGTTTTGTTGTGCTGGTATGGTAATAGACAATGGATCGGAATATTTAATAAAAGAGCCGAGTTGGATTTGGTTGGGGAAGTTATGAATGCACTTCTTTTCTCTCCAGCAATGGGTTAATTATAAGAATTTTATCACTAAATTATCTTCAAAAGAGGCATTCTTACAATCTAATAAATATTTTCAGGCTTTAAATAACCTAGAAGTGTTACTAAATCGTGGAAAAAGAATAAATCATGATTTATTTTTAACTTCGGCACACGTGCGAAAACGGATGTTTCCATATTATACGGTCGATGCATTTCCAACATTATTTATTTAGCAAGTGCTTCACCGGTAGAAATATAAAACGTCAAATCGACACATAAGATAACCAGCTTTCTATATATCGAGGGCGCTAGAGATAAATTCTTAAAAAAATGTATGTTCTGAAGATCGAACAATTTTCGATCCGCTATTTGACACTGCTCTGGTCAAAATGGCACGCAGGAACGTATCACGAGAGATTATTTCAGGCCGACCTTGACCTAACCCATATCAAATCGTGCGATTATCCCTCGGTGGCAACGAACCGTTGCAACACCCAGCAGATCATTAATCAGGATGTCGGTTTTTATTTCTGCAAGAGCAAACACTCTTCCTCATCACTTATTCACATAATCACGACTGATGCACGTGTCTTATTTTGTCAAGAACAAACTGCCTCTCAAAAAAAGTCGCTTTCGCATAACTGACAATCTCCACAAAATTATCTCAATCGGTACTGGAAAAAAAGTATTGCTAGCATACACTACAGGCAAATCTTTGGAACAAACTTGCATTTCTTTGAAAGAACACACTAAGATGAGATTTTCTTTTGAGTTTTTAAAGATTAAATATTAACTACAATGTATTTGCTTTTATTTTAACCAAAATAAGCGATTAACTATAAATAGATTTTAATAAAAGAGCATCATATTTTGTGAATGTCAATAAAACCACCAGCTGCCGAAATTACTGCTTTACAAATTGTTTGCATTCTTTCCAACAGGTTTTGAAATAATTGGATGGCAGACGTTTCCAAGCATTCTTGAATCACTGAAAAAGCTCACTCGCACGCTACTCAAACTCTCTTATCCAATTCATTCAATTTTAATTAAATGGGAGAATGGTCTGGAGATTGAACTGCTGAAATCATATTTTTTTTAAATTTTCTTCCTTTTTCGTTACTCGAGGTAATTTTGACATAACCTAGAAGTGAGTTTTGGATTGTTATCTTGTTGAAAATGAAACTTATTTACCGGTAATGCGTAAACCAGATGACATAGGATATATTTTCAAAATTGAATTATAGTGTAATTCTTTTGATCACTCTCTTGACACGAATTAAATCTCCAGCCCTTTTGGTAATCTGAAACGGTATACTGAGCGGGTAATTCTCAAATATATGTTTCTTATTCAAAATGTTCATAAATTAACAAAATGTATTGTGGACAGACGAATCCAAATTTGAATATTTTTGTAATAAGAGAAGCCTGGAAAAGACGGATAAATAAAAGCGAATACATTGCAGTTATTGAAATCTTATCTTATACTTTAACAAAATACAAGAAATATATATTATTTTAAGGAAATGCAGGGCATCGGCGAACCTTTTAACTGTAATGAATAAATCGCATTGGATATATACTGGCAATACTAACTTCTTTTTCTTTAATAAATCAAGTTCGAAACATCTTGTTTAAACTCGATAAAACAAGTTTGTCGGGGAGAAATCCGGAAATTAAATACTGTCATTATAAATAAATAAATAAACAGCAAATTCTGTCTCTCAATTCTTGAGTCAGAAACCCTTTTAACTCAGGCCACACACACACACACACACACACACACACACACAGACACTATATATATATATATATATATATATATATATATATATATATATATATATATATATATATATATTCTCTCTCTCTCTCTCTATATATATATATATATATATATATAT